>JAEIFO010000793.1:0-39888 GCA_018903695.1 Zaprionus gabonicus | reverse complement strand
TAGATACAGGCAATACACAGGCTAGTCACAGGCTAGACAGAGGCTAGACACAGGCTATACACTAGCTAGGTACAGGCTAGACTTTGGCTAGGCACAGGCTAGAAACAGGCTATGCACATGCCAGTCACAGGCACGGCACAGGCTAGACACAGGCTAAACACAGGCTAGGCACAGGCTAGAAAATGGCTAGGCAAAGGCTAGACACATGCTAGACACTGGCTAGACACAGGCAAGACACAGGCTAGTCACAGGCTAGACACTGGCTGTGCACAGGCTAGACACTGGCTAGGCATAAGCTAGACACTGGCTAGGCATAGGCTAGACACTGGCTAGGCGTAGGCTAGACACTGGCTAGGCATAGGCTAGACACTGGCTAGGCACAGGCTAGACACTGGCTAGGCACAGGCTAGACACTGGCTAGGCACAGGCTACACACTGGCTAGGCACAGGCTACACACTGGCTAGGCACAGGCTAGAAACAGGCTATGCACATGACAGTCACAGGCAAGGCACAGGCTAGACACAGGCTAGAAAATGGCTAGGCATAGGCTAGACACATGCTAGACACTGGCTAGACACAGGCAAGACACACGCTAGTCACAGGCTAGACACTGGCTATGCACAAGCTAGACACTGGCTATGCACAAGCTAGACACTGGCTATGCACAAGCTAGACATTGGCTAGGCATAGGCTAGACACTGGCTAGGCATAGGCAAGACACTGGCTAGGCACAGGCTAGACACTGGCTAGGCACAGGCTAGACACTGGCTAGACACTGGCTAGGCACAGGCTAGACACTGGCTAGGCACAGGCTAGACACTGGCTAGGCGCAGGCTAGACACTGGCTAGGCACAGGCTAGACACTGGCTAGGCACTGGCTAGGAACAGGCTAGACACTGGCTAGCCACAGGCTATACACTGGCTAGGCACAGGCTACACACTGGCTAGGCACAGGCTAGACACTGGCTAGGCACAGGCTAGACACTGGCTAGGAACAGGCTAGACACTGGCTAGGCACAGGCTGGACACTGGCTAGGCACAGGCTAGACACTGGCTAGGCACAGGCTAGACACTGGCTTGGCACAGGCTAGACACTGGCTTGGCACAGGCTAGACACTGGCTTGGCACAGGCTAGACACTGGCAAGGCACATGCTAGACACTGGCTAGGCACAGGCTAGACGCTCGCTATGCAGTGGCTAGACACTGGCTAGACACTGGCTAGACACTGGCTAGGCACTGGCAAGACACTGGCTAGGCCCAGGCTAGACACTAACTAGGCACAGGCTAGACACTGGCTATGCACAGGCTAGACACTGGCTAGGCAAGGGCTAGACACAGGTTATACACTAGCTAGGTAGGGGCTAGACTTTGGCTAGGCACAGGCTAGACACTGGCTATGCAGTGGCTAGACACTGGCTAGACACTGGCTAGTCACAGGCTAGACACTGGCTAGGCAAATGCTAGACACAGGCTAGACACTGGTTAGATACAGGCAATACACAGGCTAGTCACAGGCTAGACAGAGGCTAGACACAGGCTATACACTAGCTAGGTACAGGCTAGACTTGGCTAGGCACAGGCTAGAAACAGGCTATGCACATGCCAGTCATAGGCAAGGCACAGGCTAGATTCAGGCTAAACACAGGCTAGGCACAGGCTAGAAAATGGCTAGGCAAAGGCTAGACACATGCTAGACACTGGCTAGACACAGGCAAGACACAGGCTAGTCACAGGCTAGACACTGGCTGTGCACAGGCTAGACACTGGCTAGGCATAAGCTAGACACTGGCTAGGCATAGGCTAGACACTGGCTAGGGCGTAGGCTAGACACTGGCTAGGCATAGGCTAGACACTGGCTAGGCACAGGCTAGACACTGGCTAGGCACAGGCTAGACACTGGCTAGGCACAGGCTAGACACTGGCTAGGCACAGGCTACACACTGGCTAGGCACAGGCTAGAAACAGGCTATGCACATGACAGTCACAGGCAAGGCACAGGCTAGACACAGGCTAGAAAATGGCTAGGCATAGGCTAGACACATGCTAGACACTGGCTAGACACAGGCAAGACACACGCTAGTCACAGGCTAGACACTGGCTATGCACAAGCTAGACACTGGCTATGCACAAGCTAGACATTGGCTAGGCATAGGCTAGACACTGGCTAGGCATAGGCAAGACACTGGCTAGGCACAGGCTAGACACTGGCTAGGCACAGGCTAGACACTGGCTAGACACTGGCTAGGCACAGGCTAGACACTGGCTAGGCACAGGCTAGACACTGGCTAGGCGCAGGCTAGACACTGGCTAGGCACAGGCTAGACACTGGCTAGGCACTGGCTAGGCACAGGCTAGACACTGGCTAGCCACAGGCTATACACTGGCTAGGCACAGGCTACACACTGGCTAGGCACAGGCTAGACTCTGGCTAGGCAAAGGCTAGACACTGGCTAGGCAAAGGCTAGACACTGGCTAGGCACAGGCTAGACACTGGCTAGGCACAGGCTAGACACTGGCAAAGCACAGGCTAGACACTGGCTAGTCACAGGCTAGACACAGGCTATGCACATGCCAGTCACAGGCAAGGCACAGGCTAGACACAGGCTAGGCACAGGCTAGAAAATGGCTAGGCAAAGGCTAGACACATGCTAGACACTGGCTAGACACAGGCAAGACAAAGGCTAGTCACAGGCTAGACACTGGCTGTGCACAGGCTAGATACTGGCTAGGCCCAGGCTAGACACTGGCTAGGCATAGGCTAGACACGGGCTAGGCACAGGCTAGACACTGGCTAGGCACAGGCTAGACACTGGCTAGGCACAGGCTAGACACTGGCTAGGCACAGGCTAGACACTGGCTAGGCACAGGCTAGACACTGGCTTGTCACAGGCTAAACACTGGCTTGTCACAGGCTAGACACTGGCTAGGCAAGGGCTAGACACAGGTTATACGCTAGCTAGGTAGGGGCTAGACTTTGGCTAGGCACAGGCTAGACACTGGCTATGCAGTGGCTAGACACTGGCTAGACACTTGCTAGGCCCAGGCTAGACACTAGCGAGGCACAGGCAAGACACAGGCTATGCACTAGCTAGGTACAGGCTAGACTTTGGCTAGGCACAGGCTAGAAACAGGCTATGCACATGCCAGTCACAGGCAAGGCACAGGCTAGACACAGGCTAGGCACAGGCTAGGCACAGGCTAGGCACAGGCTAGGCACAGGCTAGGCACAGGCTAGGCACAGGCTAGAAAATGGCTAGGCAAAGGCTAGACACATGCTAGACACTGGCTAGACACAGGCAAGACACTGGCTGTGCACAGGCTAGACACTGGCTAGGCACAGGCTAGACACTTGCTAGGCACAGGCTAGACACTGGCTAAGCACAGGCTAGACACTGGCTATGCACATGCCAGTCACAGGCAAGGCACAGGCTAGACACAGGCTAGACTCTGGCTAAGCAAAGGCTAGACACCGGCTGGGCACAGGCTAGACACAGGCTAGCCACAGGCTAGACAGTGGATAGGCACAGGCTAGACACTGGCTAGTCACAGGCTAGACACAGGCTATGCACATGCCAGTCAGAGGCAAGGCACAGGTTAGACACAGGCTAGACACTGGCTTGGCAAATGCTAGACACTGGTTAGATACAGGCAAGACACAAGCTAGTCACAGGCTAGACAGAGGCTAGACACAGGCTATACACTAGCTAGGTACAGGCTAGACTTTGGCTAGGCACAGGCTAGACTCTGGCTAGGCATAGGCTAGACTCTGGCTAGTCACAGGCAAGACACTGGCATGGCAAATGCTAGACGCAGGCTAGACACTGGTTAGATACAGGCAAGACACAGGCTAGACACTGGTTAGATACAGGCAAGACACAGGCTAGTCACAGGCTAGAAAGAGGCTAGACACAGGCTATACACTAGCTAGGTACAGGCTAGACTTTGGCTAGGCACAGGCTAGAAACAGGCTATGCAGATGCCAGTCACAGGCAAGGCACAGGCTAGACACAGGCTAGAAAATGGCTAGGCAAAGGCTAGACACATGCTATACACTGGCTAGACACAGGCAAGACACAGGCTAGTCACATGCTAGACACTGGCTGTGCACAGGCTAGGCATAGACTAAACACTGGCTAGGCATAGGCTAGACACTGGCTAGGCACAGGCTAGACACTGGCTAGGCACAGGCTAGACACTGGCTAGGCACAGGCTAGACACTGGCTAGGCACAAGCTAGACACTGGCTAGGCACAAGCTAGACACTGGCTAGGCACAGGCTAGACACTGGCTAGGCACAGGCTAGACACTGGCTAGGCACAGGCTAGACACTGGCTAGGCACAGGCTAGACACTGGCTAGGCACAGGCTAGACGCTGGCTATGCATTGGTTAGACGCTGGCTATGCAGTGGCTAGACGCTGGCTATGCAGTGGCTAGACACTGGCTAGGCACTGGCAAGACACTGGCTAGACACTGGCTAGGCACTGGCAAGACACTGGCTAGGCCCAGGCTAGACACTGGCTAGGCACAGGCTAGACACTGGCTAGGCACAGGCTAGACACTGGCTAGGCACAGGCTAGACACTGGCTAGGCACAAGCTAGACACTGGCTAGGCACAGGCTAGACACTGGCTAGGCACAGGCTAGACACTGGCTAGGCACAGGCTAGACACTGGCTAGGCACAGGCTAGACACTGGCTAGGCACAGGCTAGACACTGGCTAGGCACAGGCTAGACGCTGGCTATGCATTGGCTAGACGCTGGCTATGCAGTGGCTAGACGCTGGCTATGCAGTGGCTAGACACTGGCTAGACACTGGCTAGACACTGGCTAGGCACTGGCAAGACACTGGCTAGACACTGGCTAGGCACTGGCAAGACACTGGCTAGGCCCAGGCTAGACACTAACTAGGCACAGGCTAGACACTGGCTAGGCACAGGCTAGACACTGGCTAGGCACAGGCTAGACACTGGCTAGCCACAGGCTACACACTGGCTAGCCACAAGCTACACACTGGCTAGGCACAGGCTAGACACTGGCTAGGCAAAGGCTAGACACAGGCTAGGCACAGGATTGACACTGGCAAAGCACAGGCTAGACACTGGCTAGTCACAGGCTAGACACAGGCTATGCACATGCCAGTCACAGGCAAGGCACAGGCTAGACACAGGCTAGGCACAGGCTAGAAAATGGCTAGGCAAAGGCTAGACACATGCTAGACACTGGCTAGACACAGGCAAGACAAAGGCTAGTCATATGCTAGACACTGGCTGTGCACAGGCTTGGCATAGACTAAACACTGGCTAGGCATAGGCTAGACACTGGCTAGGCACAGGCTAGACACTGGCTAGGCATAGGCTAGACACTGGCTAGGCACAAGCTAGACACTGGCTAGGCACAGGCTAGACACTGGCTAGGCACAGGCTAGACACTGGCTAGGCACAGGCTAGACACTGGCTAGGCACAGGCTAGACACTGGCTAGGCACAGGCTAGACGCAGGCTATGCATTGGCTAGACGCTGGCTATGCAGTGGCTAGACGCTGGCTATGCAGTGGCTAGACACTGGCTAGACACTGGCTAGGCACTGGCAAGACACTGGCTAGACACTGGCTAGGCACTGGCATGACACTGGCTAGGCCCAGGCTAGACACTAACTAGGCACAGGCTAGACACTGGCTATGCAGTGGCTAGACACTAGCTAGACATTGGCTAGGCCCAGGCTAGACACTAGCGAGGCACAGGCAAGACACAGGCTACGCACTAGCTAGGTACAGGCTAGAAACAGGCTATGCACATGCCAGTCACAGGCAAGGCACAGGCTAGACACAGGCAAGGCACAGGCTAGAAAATGGCTAGGCAAAGGCTAGACACATGCTAGACACTGGCTAGACACAGGCTAGACACAGGCTAGTCACAGGCTAGACACTGGCTGTGCACAGGCTAGACACTGGCTAGGCACAGGCTAGACACTTGCTAGGCACAGGCTAGACACTGGCTAGTCACAGGCTAGACACAGGCTATGCACATGCCAGTCACAGGCAAGGCACAGGTTAGACACAGGCTAGACACTGGCTTGGCAAATGCTAGACACAATTTAGATACAGGCGAGACAAAGGCTAGTCACAGGCTAGATAGAGGCTAGACACAGGCTATACACTAGCTAGGTACAGGCTAGACTTTGGCTAGGCACAGGCTACACTCTGGCTAGGCATAGGCTAGACTCTGGTTAGGCATAGGCTAGACACTGGCTAGGCATAGGCTAGACACTGGCTAGGCACAGGCTAGACACTGGCTAGGCACAGGCTAGACACTGGCTAGGCACAGGCTAGACGCTGGCTAGGCACAGGCTAGACGCTGGCTAGGCATAGGCTAGACACTGGCAAGGCATAGGCTAGACACTGGCTAGGCATAGGCTAGACACTGGCTAGGCATAGGCTAGACACTGGCTAGGCATAGGCTAGACACTGGCTAGACACTGGCTAGGCACAGGCTAGACACTGGCTAGGCACAGGCTAGACACTGGCTAGGCACAGGCTAGACACTGGCTAGGCACTGGCTAGACACTGGCTAGGCACAGGCTAGGCGCTGGCTATGCAGTGCCTAGGCACAGACTAGATGCTCGCTAAGCAGTGGCTAGACACTGGCTAGACACTGGCTAGGCACTGGCAAGACACTGGCTAGGCCCAGGATAGACACTAACTAGGCACAGGCTAGACACTAACTAGGCACAGGCTAGACACTGGCTATGCACAGGCTAGACACTGGCTAGGCAAGGGCTAGACACAGGTTATACACTAGCTAGGTAGGGGCTAGACTTTGGCTAGGCACAGGCTAGACACTGGCTATGCAGTGGCTAGACACTGGCTAGACGCTGGCTAGGCCCAGGCTAGACACTAGCGAGGCACAGGCAAGACACAGGCTAGACACAGGCTAGAAAATGGCTAGGCAAGGGCTAGACACAGGTTATACACTAGCTAGGTAGGGGCTAGACTTTGGCTAGGCACAGGCGAGACACTGGCTATGCAGTGGCTAGACACTGGCTAGACACTGGCTAGTCACAGGCTAGACACTGGCTAGGCAAATGCTAGACACAGGCTAGACACTGGTTAGATACAGGCAATACACAGGCTAGTCACAGGCTAGACACTGGTTAGATACAGGCAATACACAGGCTAGTCACAGGCTAGACACAGGCTATACACTAGCTAGGTACAGGCTAGACTTTGGCTAGGCACAGGCTAGAAACAGGCTATGCACATGCCAGTCACAGGCAAGGCACAGGCTAGACACAGGCTAGACACAGGCTAGGCACAGGCTAGAAAATGGCTAGGCAAAGGCTAGACACATGCTAGACACTGGCTAGACACAGGCAAGACACAGGCTAGTCACAAGCTAGACACTGGCTGTGCACAGGCTAGACACTGGCTAGGCATAGGCTAGACACTGGCTAGGCATAGGCTAGACACTGGCTAGGCACAGGCTAGACACTGGCTAGGCACAGGCTAGACACTGGCTAGGCACAGGCTAAACACTGGCTAGGCACAGGCTAGACACTGGCTAGGCACAGGCTAAACACTGGCTAGGCACAGGCTAGACACTGGCTAGGCACAGGCTAAACACTGGCTAGGCACAGGCTAGAAACAGGCTATGCACATGACAGTCACAGGCAAGGCACAGGCTAGACACAGGCTAGAAAATGGCTAGGCATAGGCTAGACACATGCTAGACACTGGCTAGACACAGGCAAGACACACGCTAGTCACAGGCTAGACACTGGCTATGCACAGGCTAGACACTGGCTAGGCATAGGCTAGACACTGGCTAGGCATAGGCTAGACACTGGCTAGGCATAGGCTAGACACTGGCTAGGCATAGGCTAGACACTGGCTAGGCATAGGCTAGACACTGGCTAGGCACAGGCTAGACACAGGCTAGACACAGGCTAGACACAGGCTAGACACAGGCTAGACACAGGCTAGACACAGGCTAGACACAGGCTAGACACAGGCTAGAAACTGGCTGGGCACAGGCTAGACAATGGCTAGACAAAGGCTAGACACTGGCTAGGCTTAGGTTAGACACTGGCTAGACACTGGCTAGGCACAGGCTACACACTGGCTAGGCACAGGCTAGACACTGGCTAGGCAAAGGCTAGACACTGGCTAGGCACAGGCTAGACACTGGCAAAGCACAGGCTAGACACTGGCTAGTCACAGGCTAGACACAGGCTAGACACAGGCTATGCACATGCCAGTCACAGGCAAGGCACAGGCTAGACACAGGCTAGACACAGGCTAGGCACAGGCTAGAAAATGGCTAGGCAAAGGCTAGACACATGCTAGAAACTGGCTAGACACAGGCAAGACAAAGGCTAGTCACAGGCTAGACACTGGCTGTGCACAGGCTAGATACTGGCTAGGCAAGGGCTAGACACTGGCTAGGCATAGGCTAGACACAGGCTAGGCACAGGCTAGACACTGGCTAGGCACAGGCTAGACACTGGCTAGGCACAGGCTAAACACTGGCTTGTCACAGGCTAGACACTGGCTTGTCACAGGCTAGACACTGGCTAGGCAAGGGCTAGACACAGGTTATACACTAGCTAGGTAGGGGCTAGACTTTGGCTAGGCACAGGCTAGACACTGGCTATGCAGTGGCTAGACACTGGCTAGACACTGGCTAGACCCAGGCTAGACACTAGCGAGGCACAGGCAAGACACAGGCTATGCACTAGCTAGGTACAGGCTAGACTTTGGCTAGGCACAGGCTAGAAACAGGCTATGCACATGCCAGTCACAGGCAAGGCACAGGCTAGACACAGGCTAGGCACAGGCTAGGCACAGGCTAGGCTAGGCACAGGCTAGGCACAGGCTAGAAAATGGCTAGGCAAAGGCTAGACACATGCTAGACACTGGCTAGGCACTGGCTAGACACTGGCTAGGCACTGGCTAGACACTGGCTAGGCACTGGCTAGACACTGGCTAGGCACTGGCTAGACACTGGCTAGGCACAGGCTAGACACTGGCTATGCACATGCCAGTCACAGGCAAGGCACTGGCTAGACACAGGCTAGACACTGGCTAGGCACAGGCTAGGCACTGGCTAGGCACAGGCTAGGCACTGGCTAGGCACAGGCTAGACACTGGCTAGGCACAGGCTAGACACTGGCTAGGCACAGGCTAAACACTGGCTATGCACATGCTAGTCACTGGCTAGGCACAGGCTAGACACTGGCTAGACACAGGCTAGACACTGGCTAGGCACAGGCTAGACACTGGCTGGGCACAGGCTAGACACTGGCTAGGCACAGGGCTAGACACTGGCTAGGCACTGGCTAGACACTGGCTAGGCACTGGCTAGACACTGGCTAGGCACTGGCTAGACACTGGCTAGGCACTGGCTAGACACTGGCTAGGCACTGGCTAGACACTGGCTAGGCACAGGCTAGACACTGGCTAGGCACAGGCTAGACACTGGCTAGGCACAGGCTAGACACTGGCTAGGCACAGGCTAGACACTGGCTAGGCACAGGCTAGACACTGGCTAGGCACAGGCTAGACACTGGCTAGGCACAGGCTAGACACTGGCTAGGCACAGGCTAGACATAGGCTAGGCTATGCAGTGGCTAGACACTGGCTAGGCACAGGCTAGACACTGGCTAGGCACAGGCTAGACACTGGCTAGGCACAGGCTAGACACTGGCTAGGCACAGGCTAGACACTGGCTAGGCACAGGCTAGACACTGGCTAGGCACAGGCTAGACACTGGCTTGGCACAGGCCACTGGCAAGGCACATGCTAGACACTGGCTAGGCACAGGCTAGACGCTGGCTATGCAGTGGCTAGACACTGGCTAGACACTGGCTAGGCACTGGCAAGACACTAACTAGGCCCAGGCTAGACACTGGCTAGGCAAAGGCTAGACACAGGCTAGGCACAGGCTAGAAAATGGCTAGGCAAGGGCTAGACACAGGTTATACACTAGCTAGGTAGGGGCTAGACTTTGGCTAGGCACAGGCTAGACACTGGCTATGCAGTGGCTAGACACTGGCTAAACGCTGGCTAGGCCCAGGCTAGACACTAGCGAGGCACAGGCTAGACACAGGCTAGGCACAGGCTAGAAAATGGCTAGGCAAGGGCTAGACACAGGTTATACACTAGCTAGGTAGGGGCTTGACTTTGGCTAGGCACAGGCTAGACACTGGCTATGCAGTGGCTAGACACTAGCTAGACACTGGCTAGTTACAGGCTAGACACTGGCTAGGCAAATGCTAGACACAGGCTAGACACTGGTTAGATACAGGCAATACACAGGCTAGTCACAGGCTAGACAGAGGCTAGACACAGGCTATACACTAGCTAGGTACAGGATAGACTTTGGCTAGGCACAGGCTAGAAACAGGCTATGCACATGCCAGTCACAGGCAAGGCACAGGCTAGACACAGGCTAGACACAGGCTAGGCACAGGCTAGAAAATGGCTAGGCAAAGGCTAGACACATGCTAGACACTGGCTAGACACAGGCAAGACACAGGCTAGTCACAGGCTAGACACTGGCTGTGCACAGGCTAGACACTGGCTAGGCATAGGCTAGACACTGGCTAGGCATAGGCTAGACACTGGCTAGGCGTAGGCTAGACACTGGCTAGGCATTGGCTAGACACTGGCTAGGCACAGGCTAGACACTGGCTAGGCACAGGCTAGACACTGGCTAGGCACAGGCTAGACAGTGGCTAGGCACAGGCTAGACACTGGCTAGGCACAGGCTACACACTGGCTAGGCACAGGCTAGAAACAGGCTATGCACATGACAGTCACAGGCAAGGCACAGGCTAGACACAGGCTAGAAAATGGCTAGGCATAGGCTAGACACATGCTAGACACTGGCTAGACACAGGCAAGACACACGCTAGTCACAGGCTAGACACTGGCTATGCACAAGCTAGACACTGGCTAAGCACAAGCTAGACATTGGCTAGGCATAGGCTAGACACTGGCTAGGCATAGGCAAGACACTGGCTAGGCACAGGCTAGACACTGGCTAGGCACAGGCTAGACACTGGCTAGACACTGGCTAGGCACAGGCTAGACACTGGCTAGGCACAGGCTAGACTCTGGCTAGGCGCAGGCTAGACACTGGCTAGGCACAGGCTAGACACTGGCTAGGCACAGGCTAGACACTGGCTAGCCACAGGCTATACACTGGCTAGGCACAGGCTACACACTGGCTAGGCACAGGCTAGACACTGGCTAGGCAAAGGCTAGACACTGGCTAGGCACAGGCTAGACACTGGCTAGGCACAGGCTAGACACTGGCTAGGCACAGGCTAGACACTGGCAAAGCACAGGCTAGACACTGGCTAGACACAGGCTAGACACAGGCTATGCACATGCCAGTCACAGGCAAGGCACAGGCTAGACACAGGCTAGGCACACTAGAAAATGGCTAGGCAAAGGCTAGACACATGCTAGACACTGGCTAGACACAGGCAAGACAAAAGCTAGTCACAGGCTAGACACTGGCTGTGCACAGGCTAGATACTGGCTAGGCAAGGGCTAGACACTGGCTAGGCATAGGCTAGACACAGGCTAGGCACAGGCTAGACACTGGCTAGGCACAGGCTAGACACTGGCTAGGCACAGGCTAGACACTGGCTAGGCACAGGCTAGAAACTGGCTTGTCACAGGCTAGACACTGGCTTGTCACAGGCTAGACACTGGCTAGGCAAGGGCTAGACACAGGTTATACACTAGCTAGGTAGGGGCTAGACTTTGGCTAGGCACAGGCTAGACACTGGCTATGCAGTGGCTAGACACTGGCTAGACACTTGGCTAGGCCCAGGCTAGACACTAGCGAGGCACAGGCAAGACACAGGCTATGCACTAGCTAGGTACAGGCTAGACTTTGGCTAGGCACAGGCTAGAAACAGGCTATGCACATGCCAGTCACAGGCAAGGCACAGGCTAGACACAGGCTAGGCACAGGCTAGGCACAGGCTAGGCACAGGCTAGGCACAGGCTAGGCACAGGCTAGACACAGGCTAGGCACAGGCTAGGCACAGGCTAGAAAATGGCTAGGCAAAGGCTAGACACATGCTAGACACTGGCTAGACACAGGCAAGACACTGGCTGTGCACAGGCTAGACACTGGCTAGGCACAGGCTAGACACTTGCTAGGCACAGGCTAGGCACAGGCTAGACACAGGCTAGACACTGGCTAGGCAAAGGCTAGACACTGGCTAGTCACAGGCTAGACACAGGCTATGCACATGCCAGTCACAGGCAAGGCACAGGTTAGACACAGGCTAGACACTGGCTTGGCAAATGCTAGACACTGGTTAGATACAGGCAAGACACAGGCTAGTCACAGGCTAGACAGAGGCTAGACACAGGCTATACACTAGCTAGGTACAGGCTAGACTTTGGCTAGGCACAGGCTAGACTCTGGCTAGGCATAGGCTAGACTCTGGCTAGTCACAGGCTAGACACTGGCATGGCAAATGCTAGACGCAGGCTAGACACTGGTTAGATACAGGCAAGACACAGGCTAGACACTGGTTAAATACAGGCAAGACACAGGCTAGTCACAGGCTAGAAAGAGGCTAGACACAGGCTATACACTAGCTAGGTACAGGCTAGACTTTGGCTAGGCACAGGCTAGAAACAGGCTATGCAGATGCCAGTCACAGGCAAGGCACAGGCTAGACACAGGCTAGAAAATGGCTAGGCAAAGGCTAGACACATGCTATACACTGGCTAGACACAGGCAAGACACAGGCTAGTGACATGCTAGACACTGGCTGTGCACAGGCTAGGCATAGACTAAACACTGGCTAGGCATAGGCTAGACACTGGCTAGGCACAGGCTAGACACTGGCTAGGCATAGGCTAGACACTGGCTAGGCACAGGCTAGACACTGGCTAGGCACAGGCTAGACACTGGCTAGGCACAGGCTAGACACTGGCTAGGCACAAGCTAGATACTGGCTAGGCACAGGCTAGACACTGGCTAGGCACAGGCTAGACACTGGCTAGGCACAGGCTAGACACTGGCTAGGCACAGGCTAGACACTGGCTAGGCACAGGCTAGACACTGGCTAGGCACAGGCTACACGCTGGCTATGCATTGGCTAGACGCTGGCTATGCAGTGGCTAGACGCTGGCTATGCAGTGGCTAGACACTGGCTAGACACTGGCTAGGCACTGGCAAGACACTGGCTAGACACTGGCTAGGCACTGGCAAGACACTGGCTAGGCACTGGCAAGACACTGGCTAGACACAGGCAAGACACTGGCTGTGCACAGGCTAGACACTGGCTAGGCACAGGCTAGACACTTGCTAGGCACAGGCTAGACACTGGCTAAGCACAGGCTAGACGCTGGCTATGCAGTGGCTAGACGCTGGCTATGCAGTGGCTAGACGCTGGCTATGCAGTGGCTAGACGCTGGCTATGCAGTGGCTAGACACTGGCTAGACACTGGCTAGGCACTGGCAAGACACTGGCTAGACACTGGCTAGGCACTGGCTAGACACTGGCTAGGCACTGGCAAGACACTGGCTAGAGACAGGCAAGACACTGGCTGTGCACAGGCTAGACACTGGCTAGGCACAGGCTAGACACTTGCTAGGCACAGGCTAGAGACTGGCTAAGCACAGGCTAGACGCTGGCTATGCAGTGGCTAGACGCTGGCTATGCAGTGGCTAGACACTGGCTAGGCACAAGCAAGGCACAGGCTAGACACAGGCTAGACACTGGCTAGGCAAAGGCTAGACACAGGCTGGGCAAAGGCTAGACACAGGCTAGCCACAGGCTAGACAGTGGACAGGCACAGGCTAGACACTGGCTAGTCACAGGCTAGACACAGGCTATGCACATGCCAGTCACAGGAAAGGCACAGGTTAGACACAGGCTAGACACTGGCTTGGCAAATGCTAGACACTGGTTAGATACAGGCAAGACACAGGCTAGTCACAGGCTAGACAGAGGCTAGACACAGGCTATACACTAGCTAGGTACAGGCTAGACTTTGGCTAGGCACAGGCTAGACTCTGGCTAGGCATAGGCTAGACTCTGGCTAGTCACAGGCTAGACACTGGCTAGTCACAGGCTAGACACTGGCAAGGCAAATGCTAGACGCAGGCTAGACACTGGTTAGATACGGGCAAGACACAGGCTAGACACTGGTTAGATACAGGCAAGACACAGGCTAGTCACAGGCTAGAAAGAGGCTAGACACAGGCTATACACTAGCTAGGTACAGGGTAGACTTTGGCTAGGCACAGGCTAGAAACAGGCTATGCAGATGCCAGTCACAGGCAAGGCACAGGCTAGACACAGGCTAGAAAATGGCTAGGCAAAGGCTAGACACATGCTAGACACTGGCTAGACACAGGCAAGACACAGGCTAGTCACATGCTAGACACTGGCTGTGCACAGGCTAGGCATAGACTAAACACTGGCTAGGCACAGGCTAGACACTGGCTAGGCATAGGCTAGACACTGGCTAGGCATAGGCTAGACACTGGCTAGGCACAGGCTAGACACTGGCTAGGCACAGGCTAGACACTGGCTAGGCACAGGCTAGACACTGGCTAGGCACAAGCTAGACACTGGCTAGGCACAGGCTAGACACTGGCTAGGCACAGGCTAGACACTGGCTAGGCACAGGCTAGACACTGGCTAGGCACAGGCTAGACACTGGCTAGGCACAGGCTAGACGCTGGCTATGCATTGGCTAGACGCTGGCTATGCAGTGGCTAGACGCTGGCTATGCAGTGGCTAGACACTGGCTAGACACTGGCTAGGCACTGGCAAGACACTGGCTAGACACTGGCTAGGCACTGGCAAGACACTGGCTAGGCCCAGGCTAGACACTAACTAGGCACAGGCTAGACACTGGCTATGCAAAGGCTAGACACTGGCTAGGCAAGGGCTAGACACAGGTTATACACTAGCTAGGTAGGGGCTAGACTTTGGCTAGGCACAGGCTAGACACTGGCTATGCAGTGGCTAGACACTAGCTAGACATTGGCTAGGCCCAGGCTAGACACTAACGAGGCACAGGCAAGACACAGGCTACGCACTAGCTAGGTACAGGCTAGAAACAGGCTATGCACATGCCAGTCACAGGCAAGGCACAGGCTAGACACAGGCAAGGCACAGGCTAGAAAATGGCTAGGCAAAGGCTAGACACATGCTAGACACTGGCTAGACACAGGCAAGACACAGGCTAGTCACAGGCTAGACACTGGCTGTGCACAGGCTAGACACTGGCTAGGCACAGGCTAGACACTTGCTAGGCACAGGCTAGACACTGGCTAGTCACAGGCTAGACACAGGCTATGCACATGCCAGTCACAGGCATGGCACAGGTTAGACACAGGCTAGACACTGGCTTGGCAAATGCTAGACACAGGCTAGACACTGGTTAGATACAGGCAAGACACAGGCTAGTCACAGGCTAGACAGAGGCTAGACACAGGCTATACACTAGCTAGGTACAGGCTAGACTTTGGCTAGGCACAGGCTTGACTCTGGCTAGGCATAGGCTAGACTCTGGTTAGGCATAGGCTAGACACTGGCTGGGCACAGGCTAGACGCTGGCTAGCCAGTGGCTAGACACTGGTTAGGCATAGGCTAGACACTGGCTAGGCATAGGCTAGACACTGGCTAGGCATAGGCTAGACACTGGCTAGGCACAGGCTAGACACTGACCAAGCACAGGCTAGACACTGGCTATGCAGTGGCTAGAAACTGGCTAGACACTGGCTAGGCCCAGGCTAGACACTAGCGAGGCACAGGCAAGACACAGGCTATGCAAGGGCTAGACACAGGTTATACGCTAGCTAGGTAGGGGCTAGACTTTGGCTAGGCACAGGCTAGACACTGGCTATGCAGTGGCTAGACACTGGCTAGACACTTGCTAGGCCCAGGCTAGACACTAGCGAGGCACAGGCAAGACACAGGCTATGCACTAGCTAGGTACAGGCTAGACTTTGGCTAGGCACAGGCTAGAAACAGGCTATGCACATGCCAGTCACAGGCAAGGCACAGGCTAGACACAGGCTAGGTACAGGCTAGGCACAGGCTAGGCACAGGCTAGGCACAGGCTAGGCACAGGCTAGGCACAGGCTAGGCACAGGCTAGGCACAGGCTAGGCACAGGCTAGGCACAGGCTAGGCACAGGCTAGAAAATGGCTAGGCAAAGGCTAGACACATGCTAGACACTGGCTAGACACAGGCAAGACACTGGCTGTGCACAGGCTAGACACTGGCTAGGCACAGGCTAGACACTTGCTAGGCACAGGCTAGACACTGGCTAAGCACAGGTTAGACACTGGCTATGCACATGCCAGTCACAGGCAAGGCACAGGCTAGACACAGGCTAGACACTGGCTAGGCAAAGGCTAGACACAGGCTGGGCACAGGCTAGACACAGGCTAGCCACAGGCTAGACAGTGGATAGGCACAGGCTAGACACTGGCTAGTCACAGGCTAGACACAGGCTATGCACATGCCAGTCACAGGCAAGGCACAGGTTAGACACAGGCTAGACACTGGCTTGGCAAATGCTAGACACTGGTTAGATACAGGCAAGACACAGGCTAGTCACAGGCTAGACAGAGGCTAGACACAGGCTATACACTAGCTAGGTACAGGCTAGACTTTGGCTAGGCACAGGCTAGACTCTGGCTAGGCATAGGCTAGACACTGGTTAGATACAGGCCAGACACAGGCTAGACACTGGTTAGATACAGGCAAGACACAGGCTAGTCACAGGCTAGAAAGAGGCTAGACACAGGCTATACACTAGCTAGGTACAGGCTAGACTTTGGCTAGGCACAGGCTAGAAACAGGCTATGCAGATGCCAGTCACAGGCAAGGCACAGGCTAGACACAGGCTAGAAAATGGCTAGGCAAAGGCTAGACACATGCTATACACTGGCTAGACACAGGCAAGACACAGGCTAGTCACATGCTAGACACTGGCTGTGCACAGGCTAGGCATAGACTAAACACTGGCTAGGCATAGGCTAGACACTGGCTAGGCACAGGCTAGACACTGGCTAGGCATAGGCTAGACACTGGCTAGGCACAGGCTAGACACTGGCTAGGCACAGGCTAGACACTGGCTAGGCACAGGCTAGACACTGGCTAGGCATAGGCTAGACTCTGGCTAGTCTCAGGCTAGACACTGGAATGGCAAATGCTAGACGCAGGCTAGACACTGGTTAGATACAGGCAAGACACAGGCTAGACACTGGTTAGATACAGGCAAGACACAGGCTAGTCACAGGCTAGAAAGAGGCTAGACACAGGCTATACACTAGCTAGGTACAGGCTAGACTTTGGCTAGGCACAGGCTAGAAACAGGCTATGCAGATGCCAGTCACAGGCAAGGCACAGGCTAGACACAGGCTAGAAAATGGCTAGGCAAAGGCTAGACACATGCTATACACTGGCTAGACACAGGCAAGACACAGGCTAGTCACATGCTAGACACTGGCTGTGCACAGGCTAGGCATAGACTAAACACTGGTTAGGCATAGGCTAGACACTGGCTAGGCACAGGCTAGACACTGGCTAGGCACAGGCTAGACACTGGCTAGGCACAGGCTAGACACTGGCTAGGCACAGGCTAGACACTGGCTAGGCACAGGCTAGACACTGGCTAGGCACAGGCTAGACACTGGCTAAGCACAGGCTAGACACTGGCTAGGCACAGGCTAGACACTGGCTAGGCACAGGCTAGACACTGGCTAGGCACAGGCTAGACACTGGCTAGGCACAAGCTAGACACTGGCTAGGCACAGGCTAGACACTGGCTAGGCACAGGCTAGACACTGGCTAGGCACAGGCTAGACACTGGCTAGGCACAGGCTAGACACTGGCTAGGCACAGGCTAGACGCTGGCTAGGCACAGGCTAGACGCTGGCTATGCAGTGGCTAGACGCTGGCCATGCAGTGGCTAGACACTGGCTAGACACTGGCTAGGCACTGGCAAGACACTGGCTAGACACTGGCTAGGCACTGGCAAGACACTGGCTAGGCCCAGGCTAGACACTAACTAGGCACAGGCTAGACACTGGCTAGGCACAGGCTAGACACTGGCTAGGCACAGGCTAGACACTGGCTAGGCACAAGCTAGAAACTGGCTAGGCACAGGCTAGACACTGGCTAGGCACAGGCTAGACACTGGCTAGGCACAGGCTAGACGCTGGCTATGCATTGGCTAGACGCTGGCTATGCAGTGGCTAGACGCTGGCTATGCAGTGGCTAGACACTGGCTAGACACTGGCTAGGCACTGGCAAGACACTGGCTAGACACAAGCTAGACACTGGCTAGGCACAGGCTAGACACTGGCTAGGCACAGGCTAGACACTGGCTAGGCATAGACTAAACACTGGCTAGGCATAGGCTAGACACTGGCTAGGCACAGGCTAGACACTGGCTAGGCATAGGCTAGACACTGGCTAGCACAGGCTAGACACTGGCTAGGCACAGGCTAGACACTGGCTAGGCACAGGCTAGACACTGGCTAGGCACAAGCTAGACACTGGCTAGGCACAGGCTAGACACTGGCTAGGCACAGGCTAGACACTGGCTAGGCACAGGCTAGACACTGGCTAGGCACAGGCTAGACACTGGCTAGGCACAGGCTAGACACTAACTAGGCACAGGCTAGACACTGGCTGTGCACAGGCTAGACACTGGCTAGGCACAGGCTAGACACTGGCTAGGCACAGCCTAGACACTGGCTAGCCACAGGCTACACACTGGCTAGGCACAGGCTAGACACTGGCTAGCCAAAGGCTAGACACAGGCTAGGCACAGGCTAGACACTGGCAAAGCACAGGCTAGACACTGGCTAGTCACAGGCTAGACACAGGCTATGCACATGCCAGTCACAGGCAAGGCACAGGCTAGACACAGGCTAGGCACAAGCTAGAAAATGGCTAGGCAAAGGCTAGACACATGCTAGACACTGGCTAGACACAGGCAAGACAAAGGCTAGTCACAGGCTAGACACTGGCTGTGCACAGGCTAGATACTGGCTAGGCAAGGGCCAGACACTGGCTAGGCATAGGCTAGACACAGGCTAGGCACAGGCTAGACACTGACTAGGCACAGGCTAGACACTGGCTAGGCACAGGCTAGACACTGGCTAGGCACAGGCTAGACACTGGCTTGTCACAGGCTAGACACTGGCTTGTCACAGGCTAGACACTGGCTAGGCAAGGGCTAGACACAGGTTATACACTAGCTAGGTAGGGGCTAGACTTTGGCTAGGCACAGGCTAGACACTGGCTAGGCACAGGCTAGACACTGGCTAGGCACAGGCTAGACGCTGGCTATGCATTGGCTAGACGCTGGCTATGCAGTGGCTAGACGCTGGCTATGCAGTGGCTAGACACTGGCTAGACACTGGCTAGGCACTGGCAAGACACTGGCTAGACACTGGCTAGGCACTGGCAAGACACTGGCTAGGCCCAGGCTAGACACTAACTAGGCACAGGCTAGACACTGGCTATGCGAAGGCTAGACACTGGCTAGGCAAGGGCTAGACACAGGTTATACACTAGCTAGGTAGGGGCTAGACTTTGGCTAGGCACAGGGTAGACACTGGCTTTGCACTGGCTAGACACTAGCTAGACATTGGCTAGGCCCAGGCTAGACACTAGCGAGGCACAGGCAAGACACATGCTACGCACTAGCTAGGTACAGGCTAGAAACAGGCTATGCACATGCCAGTCACAGGCAAGGCACAGGCTAGACACAGGCAAGGCACAGGCTAGAAAATGGCTAGGCAAAGGCTAGACACATGCTAGACACTGGCTAGACACAGGCAAGACACAGGCTAGTCACAGGCTAGACACTAGCTGTGCACAGGCTAGACACTGGCTAGGCACAGGCTAGACACTTGCTAGGCACAGGCTAGACACTGGCTAGTCACAGGCTAGACACAGGCTATGCACATGCCAGTCACAGGCAAGGCACAGGTTAGACACAGGCTAGACACTGGCTTGGCAAATGCTAGACACTAATTAGATACAGGCGAGACAAAGGCTAGTCACAGGCTAGACAGAGGCTAGACACAGGCTATACACTAGCTAGGTACAGGCTAGACTTTGGCTAGGCACAGGCTACACACTGGCTAGGCATAGGCTAGACTCTGGTTAGGCATAGGCTAGACACTGGCTAGGCATAGGCTAGACACTGGCTTGGCACAGGCTAGACACTGGCCAGGCACATGCCAGTCACAGATAAGGCACAGGCTAGACACAGGCTAGACACTGGCTAGGCAAAGGCTAGACACAGGCTAGGCACAGGCTAGACACAGACTAGACACTAGATTGGCACAGGCTAGACACTGGCTAGTCACAGGCTAGACACAGGCTATGCACATGCCAGTCACAGGCATGGCACAGGTTAGACACAGGCTAGACACTGGCTTGGCAAATGCTAGACACAGGCTAGACACTGGTTAGATACAGGCAAGACACAGGCTAGTCACAGGCTAGACAGAGGCTAGACACAGGCTATACACTAGCTAGGTACAGGCTAGACTTTGGCTAGGCACAGGCTTGACTCTGGCTAGGCATAGGCTAGACTCTGGTTAGGCATAGGCTAGACACTGGCTAGGCACAGGCTAGACGCTGGCTATCCAGTGGCTAGACACTGGTTAGGCACAGGCTAGACACTGGCTAGGCACAGGCTAGACACTGGCTAGACACTGGCTTGGCACAGGCTAGACACTGGCTAGACACTGGCTTGGCACAGGCTAGACACTGGTTAGGCATAGGCTAGACACTGGCTAGGCATAGGCTAGACACTGGCTAGGCATAGGCTAGACACTGGCTAGGCACAGGCTAGACACTGACCAAGCACAGGCTAGACACTGGCTATGCAGTGGCTAGAAACTGGCTAGACACTGGCTAGGCCCAGGCTAGACACTAGCGAGGCACAGGCAAGACACAGGCTATGCAAGGGCTAGACACAGGTTATACGCTAGCTAGGTAGGGGCTAGACTTTGGCTAGGCACAGGCTAGACACTGGCTATGCAGTGGCTAGACACTGGCTAGACACTTGCTAGGCCCAGGCTAGACACTAGCGAGGCACAGGCAAGACACAGGCTATGCACTAGCTAGGTACAGGCTACACTTTGGCTAGGCACAGGCTAGAAACAGGCTATGCACATGCCAGTCACAGGCAAGGCACAGGCTAGGCACAGGCTAGGCACAGGCTAGGCACAGGCTAGGCACAGGCTAGGCACAGGCTAGGCACAGGCTAGGCACAGGCTAGGCACAGGCTAGGCACAGGCTAGGCACAGGCTAGGCACAGGCTAGGCACAGGCTAGGCACAGGCTAGAAAATGGCTAGGCAAAGGCTAGACACATGCTAGACACTGGCTAGACACAGGCTAGACACTGGCTAGGCAAAGGCTAGACACAGGCTGGGCACAGGCTAGACACTTGCTAGGCACAGGCTAGACACTGGCTAAGCACAGGTTAGACACTGGCTATGCACATGCCAGTCACAGGCAAGGCACAGGCTAGACACAGGCTAGACACTGGCTAGGCAAAGGCTAGACACAGGCTGGGCACAGGCTAAACACAGGCTAGCCACAGGCTAGACAGTGGATAGGCACAGGCTAGACACTGGCTAGTCACAGGCTAGACACAGGCTATGCACATGCCAGTCACAGGCAAGGCACAGGTTAGACACAGGCTAGACACTGGTTTGGCAAATGCTAGACACTGGTTAGATACAGGCAAGACACAGGCTAGTCACAGGCTAGACAGAGGCTAGACACAGGCTATACACTAGCTAGGTACAGGCTAGACTTTGGCTAGGCACAGGCTAGACTCTGGCTAGGCATAGGCTAGACTCTGGCTAGTCACAGGCTAGACACTGGAATGGCAAATGCTAGACGCAGGCTAGACACTGGTTAGATACAGGCAAGACACAGGCTAGACACTGGTTAGATACAGGCAAGACACAGGCTAGTCACAGGCTAGAAAGAGGCTAGACACAGGCTATACACTAGCTAGGTACAGGCTAGACTTTGGCTAGGCACAGGCTAGAAACAGGCTATGCAGATGCCAGTCACAGGCAAGGCACAGGCTAGACACAGGCTAGAAAATGGCTAGGCAAAGGCTAGACACATGCTATACACTGGCTAGACACAGGCAAGACACAGGCTAGTCACATGCTAGACACTGGCTGTGCACAGGCTAGGCATAGACTAAACACTGGCTAGGCATAGGCTAGACACTGGCTAGGCACAGGCTAGACACTGGCTAGGCATAGTCTAGACACTGGCTAGGCACAGGCTAGACACTGGCTAGGCACAGGCTAGACACTGGCTAGGCACAGGCTAGACACTGGCTAGGCACAGGCTAGACACTGGCTAGGCCTAGACACTGGCTAGGCACAGGCTAGACACTGGCTAGGCACAGGCTAGACGCTGGCTATGCAGTGGCTAGACGCTGGCTATGCAGTGGCTAGACACTGGCTAGACACTGGCTTGGCACTGGCAAGACACTGGCTAGACACTGGCTAGGCACTGGCAAGACACTGGCTAGGCCCAGGCTAGACACTGGCTAGGCACAGGCTAGACACTGGCTAGGCACAGGCTAGACACTGGCTAGGCACAGGCTAGACACTGGCTATGCATTGGCTAGACGCTGGCTATGCAGTGGCTAGACGCTGGCTATGCAGTGGCTAGACACTGGCTAGACACTGGCTAGGCACTGGCAAGACACTGGCTAGACACTGGCTAGGCACTGGCAAGACACTGCCTAGGCCCAGGCTAGACACTAACTAGGCACAGGCTAGACACTGGCTAGGCACAGGCTAGACACTGGCTAGGCACAGCCTAGACACTGGCTAGGCACAGCCTAGACACTGGCTAGCCACAGGCTACACACTGGCTAGCCACAGGCTACACACTGGCTAGGCACAGGCTACACACTGGCTAGGCACAGGCTAGACACTGGCTAGGCAAAGGCTAGACACTGGCTAGGCAAAGGCTAGACACAGGCTAGGCACAGGCTAGACACTGGCAAAGCACAGGCTAGACACTGGCTAGTCACAGGCTAGACACAGGCTATGCACATGCCAGTCATAGGCAAGGCACAGGCTAGACACAGGCTAGGCACAGGCTAGAAAATGGCTAGGCAAAGGCTAGACACATGCTAGACACTGGCTAGACACAGGCAAGACAAAGGCTAGTCACAGGCTAGACACTGGCTGTGCACAGGCTAGATACTGGCTAGGCAAGGGCCAGACACTGGCTAGGCATAGGCTAGACACAGGCTAGGCACAGGCTAGACACTGACTAGGCACAGGCTAGACACTGGCTAGGCACAGGCTAGACACTGGCTAGGCACAGGCTAGACACTGGCTTGTCACAGGCTAGACACTGGCTTGTCACAGGCTAGACACTGGCTAGGCAAGGGCTAGACACTGGCTAGGCAAAGGCTAGACACAGGTTATACACTAGCTAGGTAGGGGCTAGACTTTGGCTAGGCACAGGCTAGACACTGGCTATGCAGTGGCTAGACACTGGCTAGACACTTGCTAGGCCCAGGCTAGACACTAGCGAGGCACAGGCAAGACACAGGCTATGCACTAGCTAGGTACAGGCTAGACTTTGGCTAGGCATAGGCTAGAAACAGGCTAGACACAGGCTATACACTAGCTAGGTACAGGCTAGACTTTGGCTAGGCACAGGCTAGACTCTGGCTAGGCATAGGCTAGACTCTGGCTAGTCACAGGCTAGACACTGGCTAGTCACAGGCTAGACACTGGCAAGGCAAATGCTAGACGCAGGCTAGACACTGGTTAGATACAGGCAAGACACAGGCTATGCACATGCCAGTCATAGGCAAGGCACAGGCTAGACACAGGCTAGGCACAGGCTAGAAAATGGCTAGGCAAAGGCTAGACACATGCTAGACAGTGGCTAGACACAGGCAAGACAAAGGCTAGTCACAGGCTAGACACTGGCTGTGCACAGGCTAGATACTGGCTAGGCAAGGGCCAGACACTGGCTAGGCATAGGCTATACACTGGCAAGGCACAGGCTAGACACTGACTAGGCACAGGCTAGACACTGGCTAGGCACAGGCTAGACACTGGCTAGCCACAGGCTAGACACTGGCTTGTCACAGGCTAGACACTGGCTTGTCACAGGCTAGAAACTGGCTAGGCAAGGGCTAGACACTGGCTAGGCAAAGGCTAGACACAGGTTATACACTAGCTAGGTAGGGGCTAGACTTTGGCTAGGCACAGGCTAGACACTGGCTATGCAGTGGCTAGACACTGGCTAGACACTTGCTAGGCCCAGGCTAGACACTAGCGAGGCACAGGCAAGACACAGGCTATGCACTAGCTAGGTACAGGCTAGACTTTGGCTAGGCATAGGCTAGAAACAGGCTATGCACATGCCAGTCACAGGCAAGGCACAGGCTAGACACAGGCTAGGCACAGGCTAGGCACAGGCTAGGCACAGGCTAGGCACAGGCTAGGCACAGGCTAGGCACAGGCTAGGCACAGGCTAGGCACAGGCTAGGCACAGGCTAGGCACAGGCTAGGCACAGGCTAGGCACAGGCTAGGCACAGGCTAGAAAATGGCTAGGCACTGGCAAGACACTGGCTAGACACAGGCAAGACACTGGCTGTGCACAGGCTAGACACTGGTTAGGCACAGGCTAGACACTTGCTAGGCACAGGCTAGACACTGGCTAAGCACAGGCTAGACGCTGGCTATGCAGTGGCTAGACGCTGGCTATGCAGTGGCTAGACACTGGCTATGCAGTGGCTAGACACTGGCTAGACACTGGCTAGGCACAAGCAAGGCACAGGCTAGACACAGGCTAGACACTGGCTAGGCAAAGGCTTGACACAGGCTGGGCAAAGGCTAGACACAGGCTAGCCTCAGGCTAGACAGTGGATAGGCACAGGCTAGACACTGGCTAGTCACAGGCTAGACACAGGCTATGCACATGCCAGTCACAGGCAAGGCACAGGTTAGACACAGGCTAGACACTGGCTTGGCAAATGCTAGACACTGGTTAGATACAGGCAAGACACAGGCTAGTCACAGGCTAGACAGAGGCTAGACACAGGCTATACACTAGCTAGGTACAGGCTAGACTTTGGCTAGGCACAGGCTAGACTCTGGCTAGGCATAGGCTAGACTCTGGCTAGTCACAGGCTAGACACTGGCTAGTCACAGGCTAGACACTGGCAAGGCAAATGCTAGACGCAGGCTAGACACTGGTTAGATACAGGCAAGACACAGGCTAGACACTGGTTAGATACAGGCAAGACACAGGCTAGTCACAGGCTAGAAAGAGGCTAGACACAGGCTATACACTAGCTAGGTACAGGCTAGACTTTGGCTAGGCACAGGCTGGAAACAGGCTATGCAGATGCCAGTCACAGGCAAGGCACAGGCTAGACACAGGCTAGAAAATGGCTAGGCAAAGGCTAGACACATGCTAGACACTGGCTAGACACAGGCAAGACACAGGCTAGTCACATGCTAGACACTGGCTGTGCACAGGCTAGGCATAGACTAAACACTGGCTAGGCATAGGCTAGACACTGGCTAGGCACAGGCTAGACACTGGCTAGGCACAGGCTAGACACTGGCTAGGCATAGGCTAGACACTGGCTAGGCACAGGCTAGACACTGGCTAGGCACAGGCTAGACACTGGCTAGGCACAGGCTAGACACTGGCTAGGCACAGGCTAGACACTGGCTAGGCACAGGCTAGACACTGGCTAGGCACAGGCTAGACACTGGCTAGGCACAGGCTAGACACTGGCTAGGCACAGGCTAGACGCTGGCTATGCATTGGCTAGACGCTGGCTATGCAATGGCTAGACGCTGGCTATGCAGTGGCTAGACACTGGCTAGACACTGGCTATGCAGTGGCTAGACACTGGCTAGACACTGGCTATGCAGTGGCTAGACACTGGCTAGACACTGGCTAGGCACTGGCAAGACACTGGCTAGACACTGGCTAGGCACTGGCAAGACACTGGCTAGGCCCAGGCTAGACACTAACTAGGCACAGGCTAGACACTGGCTATGCAAAGGCTAGACACTGCCTAGGCAAGGGCTAGACACAGGTTATACACTAGCTAGGTAGGGGCTAGACTTTGGCTAGGCACAGGCTAGATACTGGCTATGCAGTGGCTAGACACTAGCTAGACATTGGCTAGGCCCAGGCTAGACACTAGCGAGGCACAGGCAAGACACAGGCTACGCACTAGCTAGGTACAGGCTAGAAACAGGCTATGCACATGCCAGTCACAGGCAAGGCACAGGCTAGACACAGGCAAGGCACAGGCTAGAAAATGGCTAGGCAAAGGCTAGACACATGCTAGACACTGGCTAGACACAGGCAAGACACAGGCTAGTCACAGGCTAGACACTGGCTGTGCACAGGCTAGACACTGGCTAGGCACAGGCTAGACACTTGCTAGGCACAGGCTAGACACTGGCTAGTCACAGGCTAGACACAGGCTAGACACAGGCTATGCACATGCCAGTCACAGGCAAGGCACAGGTTAGACACAGGCTAGACACTGGCTTGGCAAATGCTAGACACTAATTAGATACAGGCGAGACAAAGGCTAGTCACAGGCTAGACAGAGGCTAGACACAGGCTATACACTAGCTAGGTACAGGCTAGACTTTGGCTAGGCACAGGCTACACTCTGGCTAGGCATAGGCTAGACTCTGGTTAGGCATAGGCTAGACACTGGCTAGGCATAGGCTAGACACTAGCTAGGCACAGGCTAGACACTGGCCAGGCACATGCCAGTCACAGATAAGGCACAGGCTAGACACAGGCTAGACACTGGCTAGGCAAAGGCTAGACACAGGCTAGGCACAGGCTAGACACAGACTAGACACTAGATTGGCACAGGCTAGACACTGGCTAGTCACAGGCTAGACACAGGCTATGCACATGCCAGTCACAGGCATGGCACAGGTTAGACACAGGCTAGACACTGGCTTGGCAAATGCTAGACACAGGATAGACACTCGTTAGATACAGGCAAGACACAGGCTAGTCACAGGCTAGACAGAGGCTAGACACAGGCTATACACTAGCTAGGTACAGGCTAGACTTTGGCTAGGCACAGGCTTGACTCTTGCTAGGCATAGGCTAGACTCTGGTTAGGCATAGGCTAGACACTGGCTAGGCACAGGCTAGACGCTGGCTATCCAGTGGCTAGACACTGGCTAGGCACAGGCTAGACACTGGCTAGGCACAGGCTAGACACTGGTTAGGGCTAGACACTGGCTAGACACTAGGCTAGACACTGGCTAGGCATAGGCTAGACACTGGCTAGGCATAGGCTAGACACTGGCTAGGCACAGGCTAGACACTGGCTAGGCACAGGCTAGACACTGACCAAGCACAGGCTAGACACTGGCTATGCAGTGGCTAGAAACTGGCTAGACACTGGCTAGGCCCAGGCTAGACACTAGCGAGGCACAGGCAAGACACAGGCTATGCACTAGCTAGGTACAGGCTAGACTTTGGCTAGGCACAGGCTAGAAACAGGCTATGCACATGCCAGTCACAGGCAAGGCACAGGCTAGACACAGGCTAGGCACAGTCTAGAAAATGGCTAGGCAAAGGCTAGACCCAGTTAGACACTGGGTAGACATAGTCAAGACACAGGCTAGTCACAGGCTAGACACTGGCTGTGCACAGGCTAGACACTGGCTAGGCATAGGCTAGACTCTGGCTAGGCATAGGCTAGACTCTGGTTAGGCATAGGCTAGACACTGACTAGGCATAGGCTAGAAACTGGCTAGGCATAGGCTAGACACTGGCTAGGCATAGGCTAGACACTGGCTAGGCATAGGCTAGACACTGGCTAGGCATAGGCTAGACACTGGCTAGGCATAGGCTAGACACTGGCTAGGCACAGGCTAGACACTGGCTAGGCACAGGCTAGACACTGGCTAGGCACAGGCTAGACACTGGCTAGGCACAGGCTAGGACACTGGCTAGGCACAGGCTAGACACTGGCTAGGCACAGGCTAGACACTGGCTGGCGGCTAGACACTGGCTGGCACAGGCTAGACACTGGCTGGGCACAGGCTAGACGCTGGTTATGCAGTGGCTAGACACTGGCTAGGCACAGGCTAGACACTGGCTAGGCACAGGCTAGACACTGGCTAGGCACAGGCTAGACACTGGCTAGGCACAAGCTAGACACTGGCTAGGCACAGGCTAGACACTGGCTAGGCACAGGCTAGACACTGGCTAGGCACAGGCTAGACGCTGGCTATGCATTGGCTAGACGCTGGCTATGCAGTGGCTAGACGCTGGCTATGCAGTGGCTAGACGCTGGCTATGCAGTGGCTAGACACTGGCTAGACACTGGCTAGGCACTGGCAAGACACTGGCTAGACACTGGCTAGGCACTGGCAAGACACTGGCTAGGCCCAGGCTAGACACTAACTAGGCACAGGCTAGACACTGGCTATGCAAAGGCTAGACACTGGCTAGGCAAGGGCTAGACACAGGTTATACACTAGCTAGGTAGGGGCTAGACTTTGGCTAGGCACAGGCTAGACACTGGCTATGCAGTGGCTAGACACTAGCTAGACATTGGCTAGGCCCAGGCTAGACACTAGCGAGGCACAGGCAAGACACAGGCTACGCACTAGCTAGGTACAGGCTAGAAACAGGCTATGCACATGCCAGTCACAGGCAAGGCACAGGCTAGACACAGGCAAGGCACAGGCTAGAAAATGGCTAGGCAAAGGCTAGACACATGCTAGACACTGGCTAGACACAGGCAAGACACAGGCTAGTCACAGGCTAGACACTGGCTGTGCACAGGCTAGACACTGGCTAGGCACAGGCTAGAAACTTGCTAGGCACAGGCTAGACACTGGCTAGTCATAGGCTAGACACAGGCTAGACACAGGCTATGCACATGCCAGTCACAGGCAAGGCACAGGTTAGACACAGGCTAGACACTGGCTTGGCAAATGCTAGACACTAATTAGATACAGGCGAGGCAAAGGCTAGTCACAGGCTAGACAGAGGCTAGACACAGGCTATACACTAGCTAGGTACAGGCTAGACTTTGGCTAGGCACAGGCTACACTCTGGCTAGGCATAGGCTAGACACTAGCTAGGCACAGGCTAGACACTGGCCAGGCACATGCCAGTCACAGATAAGGCACAGGCTAGACACAGGCTAGACACAGGCTAGACACTGGCTAGGCAAAGGCTAGACACAGGCTAGGCACAGGCTAGACACAGACTAGACACTAGATTGGCACAGGCTAGACACTGGCTAGTCACAGGCTAGACACAGGCTATGCACAGGCTATGCACATGCCAGTCACAGGCATGGCACAGGTTAGACACAGGCTAGACACTGGCTTGGCAAATGCTAGACACAGGCTAGTCACTCGTTAGATACAGGCAAGACACAGGCTAGTCACAGGCTAGACAGAGGCTAGACACAGGCTATACACTAGCTAGGTACAGGCTAGACTTTGGCTAGGCACAGGCCTGACTCTGGCTAGGCATAGGCTAGACTCTGGTTAGGCATAGGCTAGACACTGGCTAGGCACAGGCTAGACGCTGGCTATCCAGTGGCTAGACACTGGCTAGGCACAGGCTAGACACTGGCTAGGCACAGGCTAGACACTGGCTAGACACTGGCTTGGCACAGGCTAGACACTGGCTAGACACTGGCTTGGCACAGGCTAGACACTGGTTAGGCATAGGCTAGACACTGGCTAGGCATAGGCTAGACACTGGCTAGGCATAGGCAAGACACTGGCTAGGCACAGGCTAGACACTGACCAACCACAGGCTAGACACTGGCTATGCAGTGGCTAGAAACTGGCTAGACACTGGCTAGGCCCAGGCTAGACACTAGCGAGGCACAGGCAAGACACAGGCTATGCACTAGCTAGGTACAGGATAGACTTTGGCTAGGCACAGGCTAGAAACAGGCTATGCAAATGCCAGTCACAGGCAAGGCACAGGTTAGACACAGGCAAGACACAGGCTAGTCACATGCTAGACACTGGCTGTGCACAGGCTAGGCATAGACTAAACACTGGCTAGGCATAGGCTAGACACTGGCTAGGCAAAGGCTAGACACAGGCTAGGCACAGGCTAGACACAGACTAGACACTAGATTGGCACAGGCTAGACACTGGCTAGTCACAGGCTAGACACAGGCTATGCACATGCCAGTCACAGGCATGGCACAGGTTAGACACAGGCTAGACACTGGCTTGGCAAATGCTAGACACAGGATAGACACTCGTTAGATACAGGCAAGACACAGGCTAGTCACAGGCTAGACAGAGGCTAGACACAGGCTATACACTAGCTAGGTACAGGCTAGACTTTGGCTAGGCACAGGCTTGACTCTTGCTAGGCATAGGCTAGACTCTGGTTAGGCATAGGCTAGACACTGGCTAGGCACAGGCTAGACGCTGGCTATCCAGTGGCTAGACACTGGCTAGGCACAGGCTAGACACTGGCTAGGCACAGGCTAGACACTGGTTAGGCATAGGCTAGACACTGGCTAGGCATAGGCTAGACACTGGCTAGGCATAGGCTAGACACTGGCTAGGCACAGGCTAGACACTGACCAAGCACAGGCTAGACACTGGCTATGCAGTGACTAGAAACTGGCTAGACACTGGCTAGGCCCAGGCTAGACACTAGCGAGGCACAGGCAAGACACAGGCTATGCACTAGCTAGGTACAGGCTAGACTTTGGCTAGGCACAGGCTAGAAACAGGCTATGCAAATGCCAGTCACAGGCAAGGCACAGGTTAGACACAGGCTAGACACTGGCTTGGCAAATGCTAGACACAGGCTAGACACTGGCCAGGCACATGCCAGTCACAGGCAAGGCAGAGGCTAGACACAGGCTAGGCACAGTCTAGAAAATGGCTAGGCAAAGGCTAGACCCAGTTAGACACTGGGTAGACATAGGCAAGACACAGGCTAGTCACAGGCTAGACACTGGCTGTGCACAGGCTAGACACTGGCTAGGCATAGGCTAGACTCTGGCTAGGCATAGGCTAGACTCTGGTTAGGCATAGGCTAGACACTGGCTAGGCATAGGCTAGACACTGGCTAGGCATAGGCTAGACACTGGCTAGGCATAGGCTAGACACTGGCTAGGCATAGGCTAGACACTGGCTAGGCACAGGCTAGACACTGGCCAGGCACAGGCTAGACACTGGCTAGGCACAGGCTAGACACTGGCTAGGCACAGGCTAGACACTGGCTAGGCACAGGCTAGACACTGGCTAGGCACAGGCTAGACACTGGCTAGGCACAGGCTAGACACTGGCTAGGCACAGGCTAGACACTGGCTGGGCACAGGCTAGACACTGGCTGGGCACAGGCTAGACGCTGGTTATGCAGTGGCTAGACACTGGCTAGGCACAGGCTAGACACTGGCTAGGCACAGGCTAGACACTGGCTAGGCACAGGCTAGACACTGGCTAGGCACAAGCTAGACACTGGCTAGGCACAGGCTAGACACTGGCTAGGCACAGGCTAGACACTGGCTAGGCACAGGCTAGACGCTGGCTATGCATTGGCTAGACGCTGGCTATGCAGTGGCTAGACGCTGGCTATGCAGTGGCTAGACGCTGGCTATGCAGTGGCTAGACACTGGCTAGACACTGGCTAGGCACTGGCAAGACACTGGCTAGACACTGGCTAGGCACTGGCAAGACACTGGCTAGGCCCAGGCTAGACACTAACTAGGCACAGGCTAGACACTGGCTATGCAAAGGCTAGACACTGGCTAGGCAAGGGCTAGACACAGGTTATACACTAGCTAGGTAGGGGCTAGACTTTGGCTAGGCACAGGCTAGACACTGGCTATGCAGTGGCTAGACACTAGCTAGACATTGGCTAGGCCCAGGCTAGACACTAGCGAGGCACAGGCAAGACACAGGCTACGCACTAGCTAGGTACAGGCTAGAAACAGGCTATGCACATGCCAGTCACAGGCAAGGCACAGGCTAGACACAGGCAAGGCACAGGCTAGAAAATGGCTAGGCAAAGGCTAGACACATGCTAGACACTGGCTAGACACAGGCAAGACACAGGCTAGTCACAGGCTAGACACTGGCTGTGCACAGGCTAGACACTAGCTAGGCACAGGCTAGAAACTTGCTAGGCACAGGCTAGACACTGGCTAGTCACAGGCTAGACACAGGCTAGACACAGGCTATGCACATGCCAGTCACAGGCAAGGCACAGGTTAGACACAGGCTAGACACTGGCTTGGCAAATGCTAGACACTAATTAGATACAGGCGAGGCAAAGGCTAGTCACAGGCTAGACAGAGGCTAGACACAGGCTATACACTAGCTAGGTACAGGCTAGACTTTGGCTAGGCACAGGCTACACTCTGGCTAGGCATAGGCTAGACTCTGGTTAGGCATAGGCTAGACACTGGCTAGGCATAGGCTAGACACTAGCTAGGCACAGGCTAGACACTGGCCAGGCACATGCCAGTCACAGATAAGGCACAGGCTAGACACAGGCTAGACACAGGCTAGACACTGGCTAGGCAAAGGCTAGACACAGGCTAGGCACAGGCTAGACACAGACTAGACACTAGATTGGCACAGGCTAGACACTGGCTAGTCACAGGCTAGACACAGGCTATGCACAGGCTATGCACATGCCAGTCACAGGCATGGCACAGGTTAGACACAGGCTAGACACTGGCTTGGCAAATGCTAGACACAGGCTAGACACTCGTTAGATACAGGCAAGACACAGGCTAGTCACAGGCTAGACAGAGGCTAGACACAGGCTATACACTAGCTAGGTACAGGCTAGACTTTGGCTAGGCACAGGCCTGACTCTGGCTAGGCATAGGCTAGACTCTGGTTAGGCATAGGCTAGACACTGGCTAGGCACAGGCTAGACGCTGGCTATCCAGTGGCTAGACACTGGCTAGGCACAGGCTAGACACTGGCTAGGCACAGGCTAGACACTGGCTAGACACTGGCTTGGCACAGGCTAGACACTGGCTAGACACTGGCTTGGCACAGGCTAGACACTGGTTAGGCATAGGCTAGACACTGGCTAGGCATAGGCTAGACACTGGCTAGGCATAGGCAAGACACTGGCTAGGCACAGGCTAGACACTGACCAACCACAGGCTAGACACTGGCTATGCAGTGGCTAGAAACTGGCTAGACACTGGCTAGGCCCAGGCTAGACACTAGCGAGGCACAGGCAAGACACAGGCTATGCACTAGCTAGGTACAGGATAGACTTTGGCTAGGCACAGGCTAGAAACAGGCTATGCAAATGCCAGTCACAGGCAAGGCACAGGTTAGACACAGGCTAGACACTGGCTTGGCAAATGCTAGACACAGGCTAGACACTGGCCAGGCACATGCCAGTCACAGGCAAGGCACAGGCTAGACACAGGCTAGGCACAGGCTAGAAAATGGCTAGGCAAAGGCTAGACCCAGTTAGACACTGGGTAGACATAGGCAAGACACAGGCTAGTCACAGGCTAGACACTGGCTGTGCACAGGCTAGACACTGGCTAGGCATAGGCTAGACTCTGGCTAGGCATAGGCTAGACTCTGGTTAGGCATAGGCTAGACACTGACTAGGCATAGGCTAGACACTGACTAGGCATAGGCTAGACATTGGCTAGGCATAGGCTAGACACTGGCTAGGCATAGGCTAGACACTGGCTAGGCATAGGCTAGACACTGGCTAGGCATAGGCTAGACACTGGCTAGGCACAGGCTAGACACTGGCCAGGCACAAGCTAGACACTGGCTAGGCGCAGGCTAGACACTGGCTAGGCACAGGCTAGACACTGGCTAGGCACAGGCTAGACACTGGCTAGGCACAGGCTAGACACTGGCTGGGCACAGGCTAGACACTAACTAGGCACAGGCTAGACACTGGCTAGGCACAGGCTAGACACTGGCTAGGCACAGGCTAGACACTGGCTAGGCACAAGCTAGACACTGGCTAGGCACAGGCTAGACACTGGCTAGACACTGGCTAGGCAAAGGCTAGACACAGGCTGGGCACAGGCTAGACACAGGCTAGCCACAGGCTAGACAGTGGATAGGCACAGGCTAGACACTGGCTAGTCACAGGCTAGACACAGGCTATGCACATGCCAGTCACAGGCAAGGCACAGGTTAGACACAGGCTAGACACTGGCTTGGCAAATGCTAGACACTGGTTAGATACAGGCAAGACACAGGCTAGTCACAGGCTAGACAGAGGCTAGACACAGGCTATACACTAGCTAGGTACAGGCTAGACTTTGGCTAGGCACAGGCTAGACTCTGGCTAGGCATAGGCTAGACTCTGGCTAGTCACAGGCTAGACACTGGCATGGCAAATGCTAGACGCAGGCTAGACACTGGTTAGATACAGGCAAGACACAGGCTAGACACTGGTTAGATACAGGCAAGACACAGGCTAGTCACAGGCTAGAAAGAGGCTAGACACAGGCTATACACTAGCTAGGTACAGGCTAGAATTTGGCTAGGCACAGGCTAGAAACAGGCTATGCAGATGCCAGTCACAGGCAAGGCACAGGCTAGACACAGGCTAGAAAATGGCTAGGCAAAGGCTAGACACATGCTATACACTGGCTAGACACAGGCAAGACACAGGCTAGTCACATGCTAGACACTGGCTGTGCACAGGCTAGGCATAGACTAAACACTGGCTAGGCATAGGCTAGACACTGGCTAGGCACAGGCTAGACACTGGCTAGGCATAGGCTAGACACTGGCCAGGCACAGGCTAGACACTGGCTAGGCACAGGCTAGACACTGGCTAGGCACAGGCTAGACACTGGCTAGGCACAAGCTAGACACTGGCTAGGCACAGGCTAGACACTGGCTAGGCACAGGCTAGACACTGGCTAGGCACAGGCTAGACACTGGCTAGGCACAGGCTAGACACTGGCTAGGCACAGGCTAGACACTGGCTAGGCACAGGCTAGACGCTGGCTATGCATTGGCTAGACGCTGGCTATGCAGTGGCTAGACGCTGGCTAGACACTGGCTAGGCACTGGCAAGACACTGGCTAGGCCCAGGCTAGACACTAACTAGGCACAGGCTAGACACTGGCTAGGCACAGGCTAGACACTGGCTAGGCACAGGCTAGACACTGGCTAGGCACAACTGCGCTAGGCACAGGCTAGACACTGGCTAGGCACTGGCTAGACACTGGCTAGGCACAGGCTAGACACTGGCTAGGCACAGGCTAGACACTGGCTAGGCACAGGCTAGACGCTGGCTATGCATTGGCTAGACGCTGGTTATGCAGCGGCTAGACGCTGGCTATGCAGTGGCTAGACACTGGCTATGCAGTGGCTAGACACTGGCTAGACACTGGCTAGGCACTGGCAAGACACTGGCTAGGCCCAGGCTAGACACTGGCTAGACACAGGCAAGACAAAGGCTAGTCACAGGCTAGACACTGGCTGTGCACAGGCTAGATACTGGCTAGGCAAGGGCCAGACACTGGCTAGGCATAGGCTAGACACAGGCTAGGCACAGGCTAGACACTGACTAGGCACAGGCTAGACACTGGCTAGGCACAGGCTAGACACTGGCTAGGCACAGGCTAGACACTGGCTAGGCACAGGCTAGACACTGGCTAGGCACAGGCTAGACACTGGCTTGTCACAGGCTAGACACTGGCTTGTCACAGGCTAGACACTGGCTAGGCAAGGGCTAGACACAGGTTATACACTAGCTAGGTAGGGGCTAGACTTTGGCTAGGCACAGGCTAGACACTGGCTATGCAGTGGCTAGACACTGGCTAGACACTTGCTAGGCCCAGGCTAGACACTAGCGAGGCACAGGCAAGACACAGGCTATGCACTAGCTAGGTACAGGCTAGACTTTGGCTAGGCACAGGCTAGAAACAGGCTATGCACATGCCAGTCACAGGCAAGGCACAGGCTAGACACAGGCTAGGCACAGGCTAGGCACAGGCTAGGCACAGGCTAGGCACAGGCTAGGCACAGGCTAGGCACAGGCTAGGCACAGGCTAGGCACAGGCTAGGCACAGGCTAGGCACAGGCTAGGCACAGGCTAGGCACAGGCTAGGCACAGGCTAGACACTGGCTAGGCACAGGCTAGACGCTGGCTATGCATTGGCTAGACGCTGGTTATGCAGCGGCTAGACGCTGGCTATGCAGTGGCTAGACACTGGCTATGCAGTGGCTAGACACTGGCTAGACACTGGCTAGGCACTGGCAAGACACTGGCTAGGCCCAGGCTAGACACTGGCTAGACACAGGCAAGACAAAGGCTAGTCACAGGCTAGACACTGGCTGTGCACAGGCTAGATACTGGCTAGGCAAGGGCCAGACACTGGCTAGGCATAGGCTAGACACAGGCTAGGCACAGGCTAGACACTGACTAGGCACAGGCTAGACACTGGCTAGGCACAGGCTAGACACTGGCTAGGCACAGGCTAGACACTGGCTAGGCACAGGCTAGACACTGGCTAGGCACAGGCTAGACACTGGCTTGTCACAGGCTAGACACTGGCTTGTCACAGGCTAGACACTGGCTAGGCAAGGGCTAGACACAGGTTATACACTAGCTAGGTAGGGGCTAGACTTTGGCTAGGCACAGGCTAGACACTGGCTATGCAGTGGCTAGACACTGGCTAGACACTTGCTAGGCCCAGGCTAGACACTAGCGAGGCACAGGCAAGACACAGGCTATGCACTAGCTAGGTACAGGCTAGACTTTGGCTAGGCACAGGCTAGAAACAGGCTATGCACATGCCAGTCACAGGCAAGGCACAGGCTAGACACAGGCTAGGCACAGGCTAGGCACAGGCTAGGCACAGGCTAGGCACAGGCTAGGCACAGGCTAGGCACAGGCTAGGCACAGGCTAGGCACAGGCTAGGCACAGGCTAGGCACAGGCTAGGCACAGGCTAGGCACAGGCTAGGCACAGGCTAGGAACAGGCTAGGCACAGGCTAGGCACAGGCTAGGCACAGGCTAGAAAATGGCTAGGCACTGGCAAGACACTGGCTAGACACAGGCAAGACACTGGCTGTGCACAGGCTAGACACTGGCTAGGCACAGGCTAGACACTTGCTAGGCACAGGCTAGACACTGGCTAAGCACAGGCTAGACGCTGGCTATGCAGTTGCTAGACGCTGGCTATGCAGTGGCTAGACACTGGCTAGACACTGGCTAGGCACAGGCAAGGCACAGGCTAGACACAGGCTAGACACTGGCTAGGCAAAGGCTAGACACAGGCTGGGCAAAGGCTAGACACAGGCTAGCCTCAGGCTAGACAGTGGATAGGCACAGGCTAGACACTGGCTAGTCACAGGCTAGACACAGGCTATGCACATGCCAGTCACAGGCAAGGCACAGGTTAGACACAGGCTAGACACTGGCTTGGCAAATGCTAGACACTGGTTAGATACAGGCAAGACACAGGCTAGTCACAGGCTAGACACTAGCTAGGTACAAGCTAGACTTTGGCTAGGCACAGGCTAGACTCTGGCTAGGCATAGGCTAGACTCTGGCTAGTCACAGCCTAGACACTGGCTAGTCACAGGCTAGACACTGGCAAGGCAAATGCTAGACGCAGGCTAGACACTGGTTAGATACAGGCAAGACACAGGCTAGACACTGGTTAGATACAGGCAAGACACAGGCTAGTCACAGGCTAGAAAGAGGCTAGACACAGGCTATACACTAGCTAGGTACAGGCTAGACTTTGGCTAGGCACAGGCTAGAAACAGGCTATGCAGATGCCAGTCACAGGCAAGGCACAGGCTAGACACAGGCTAGAAAATGGCTAGGCAAAGGCTAGACACATGCTAGACACTGGCTAGACACAGGCAAGACACAGGCTAGTCACATGCTAGACACTGGCTGTGCACAGGCTAGGCATAGACTAAACACTAGCTAGGCATAGGCTAGACACTGGCTAGGCACAGGCTAGACACTGGCTAGGCATAGGCTAGACACTGGCTAGGCACAATCTAGACACTGGCTAGGCACAGGCTAGACACTGGCTAGGCACAAGCTAGACACTGGCTAGGCACAGGCTAGACACTGGCTAGGCACAGGCTAGACACTGGCTAGGCACAGGCTAGACACTGGATAGGCACAGGCTAGACACTGGCTAGGCACAGGCTAGACGCTGGCTATGCATTGGCTAGACGCTGGCTATGCAGTGGCTAGACGCTGGCTATGCAGTGGCTAGACACTGGCTAGACACTGGCTAGGCACTGGCAAGACACTGGCTAGACACTGGCTAGGCACTGGCAAGACACTGGCTAGGCCCAGGCTAGACACTAACTAGGCACAGGCTAGACACTGGCTATGCAAAGGCTAGACACTGGCTAGGCAAGGGCTAGACACAGGTTATACACTAGCTAGGTAGGGGCTAGACTTTGGCTAGGCACAGGCTAGACACTGGCTATGCAGTGGCTAGACACTAGCTAGACATTGGCTAGGCCCAGGCTAGACACTAGCGAGGCACAGGCAAGACACAGGCTACGCACTAGCTAGGTACAGGTTAGAAACAGGCTATGCACATGCCAGTCACAGGCAAGGCACAGGCTAGACACAGGCAAGGCACAGGCTAGAAAATGGCTAGGCAAAGGCTAGACACATGCTAGACACTGGCTAGACACAGGCAAGACACAGGCTAGTCGCAGGCTAGACACTGGCTGTGCACAGGCTAGACACTGGCTAGGCACAGGCTAGACACTTGCTAGGCACAGGCTAGACACTGGCTAGTCACAGGCTAGACACAGGCTAGACACAGGCTATGCACATGCCAGTCACAGGCAAGGCACAGGTTAGACACAGGCTAGACACTGGCTTGGCAAATGCTAGACACTAATTAGATACAGGCGAGACAAAGGCTAGTCACAGGCTAGACAGAGGCTAGACACAGGCTATACACTAGCTAGGTACAGGCTAGACTTTGGCTAGGCACAGGCTACACTCTGGCTAGGCATAGGCTAGACTCTGGTTAGGCATAGGCTAGACACTGGCTAGGCATAGGCTAGACACTAGCTAGGCACAGGCTAGACACTGGCCAGGCACATGCCAGTCACAGATAAGGCACAGGCTAGACACAGGCTAGACACTGGCTAGGCAAAGGCTAGACACAGGCTAGGCACAGGCTAGACACAGACTAGACACTAGATTGGCACAGGCTAGACACTGGCTAGTCACAGGCTAGACACAGGCTATGCACATGCCAGTCACAGGCATGGCACAGGTTAGACACAGGCTAGACACTGGCTTGGCAAATGCTAGACACAGGCTAGACACTCGTTAGATACAGGCAAGACACAGGCTAGTCACAGGCTAGACAGAGGCTAGACACAGGCTATACACTAGCTAGGTACAGGCTAGACTTTGGCTAGGCACAGGCTTGACTCTGGCTAGGCATAGGCTAGACTCTGGTTAGGCATAGGCTAGACACTGGCTAGGCACAGGCTAGACGCTGGCTATCCAGTGGCTAGACACTGGCTAGGCACAGGCTAGACACTGGCTAGGCACAGGCTAGACACTGGCTAGACACTGGCTTGGCACAGGCTAGACACTGGCTAGACACTGGCTTGGCACAGGCTAGACACTGGTTAGGCATAGGCTAGACACTGGCTAGGCATAGGCTAGACACTGGCTAGGAATAGGCTAGACACTGGCTAGGCACAGGCTAGACACTGACCAAGCACAGGCTAGACACTGGCTATGCAGTGGCTAGAAACTCAGGCTAGGCACTGGCTAGGCACCAGGCTAGACACTAGCGAGGCACAGGCAAGACACAGGCTATGCA
>JAEIFO010000791.1:0-25939 GCA_018903695.1 Zaprionus gabonicus | reverse complement strand
GGCACACGCTATGCACATGCCAGTCTAAGGCAAGGCACAGGCTAGACACAGGCTAGAAACTGGCTAGGCACAGGCTATGCACATGCCAGTCACAGGCAAGGCACAGGCTAGACACAGGCTAGATACAGGCTAGGCACAGGCTAGACACAGGCTGGACACTGGCTAGGCACAGGCTATGCACATGCCAGTCACAGGCAAGGCACAGGCTAGACACAGGCTAGACACAGGCTAGGCACAGGCTAGGCACAGGCTAGGCACAGGCTAGGCACAGGCTAGGCACAGGCTAGGCACAGGCTAGGCACAGGCTAGGCACAGGCTAGGCACAGGCTAGGCACAGGCTAGGCACAGGCTAGGCACAGGCTAGACTCTGACTAAGCATAGGCTAGACACAGGCTAGGCACAGGCTAGGCACAGGCTATGCACATGCCAGTCACAGGCAAGGCACAGGCTAGACACAGGCTAGACACAGGCTAGGCACAGGCTAGACACAGGCTAGACACAGGCTAGACACAGGCTAGACACTGGCTAGGTATAGGCTAGGCACAGGCTAGCCACAGGCTAGGCACAGGCTAGGCACAGGCTAGGCACAGGCTAGGCACAAGCTAGGCACAGGCTAGGCACAGGCCAGTCACAGGCTAGGCACAGGCTAGACACCGGCTGGACACCGGCTAGACACAGACTAGACACAGGCTAGACAGAGGCTATACACTGGCTGGGCACAGGCTAGACACAGGCTATGCACAGGCTAGACAAAGGCTAGACATTGGCTAGGCACAGGCTAGGCACTGGCTAGACACTGGCTAGGCACACGCTATGCACATGCCTGTCTCAGGCAAGGCACAGGGTAGACACTGGCTAGGCACACGCTAGGCACAGGCTATGCACATGCAAGTCACAGGCAAGGCACAGGCTAGACACTGGCTAGACACAGGCTAGGCACAGGCTAGGCACAGGCTAGGCACAGGCTAGGCACTGGCTAGGCACAAGCTAGTCACAGGCTAGGCACAGGCCAGTCACAAGCTAGGCACAGGCTAGGCACAGCCTAGGCACAGGCTAGACACCGGCTAGACACTGACTAGACACAGGCTAGACAGAGGCTATACACTGGCTAGGCACAGGCCAGACACAGGCTATGCACAGGCTAGACACAGGCTAGACACAGGCTAGGCATAGGCTATGCACATGCCAGTCACAGGCAAGGCACAGGCTAGACACAGGCTAGACACAGGCTAGGCACAGGCAAGGCACAGGCTAGGCACTGGCTAGACAAAGGCTAGACACTGGCTAGGCACAGGCTAGGCACTGGCTAGACACTGGCTAGGCACATGCTATGCACATGCCAGTCTAAGGCAAGGCACAGGCTAGACACAGGCTAGACACTGGCTAGGCACAGGCTATGCACATGCCAGTCACAGGCAAGGCACAGGCTAGACACAGGCTAGATACAGGCTAGGCATAGGCTAGACACTGGCTAGGCACAGGCTATGCACATGCCAGTCACAGGCAAGGCACAGGCTAGGCACAGGCTAGGCACAGGCTAGGCACAGGCTAGGCACAGGCTAGGCACAGGCTATGCACATGCCAGTCACAGGCAAGGCACAGGCTAGACACAGGCTAGACACAGGCTAGGCACAGGCTAGACACAGGCTAGACACAGGCTAGACACAGGCTAGACACAGGCTAGACACAGGCTAGACACTGGCTAGGTATAGGCTAGGCACAGGCTAGCCACAGGCTAGGCACAGGCTAGGCACAGGCTAGGCACAGGCTAGGCACAAGCTAGGCACAGGCAGGCTAGGCACAGGCCAGTCACAGGCTAGGCACAGGCTAGGCACAGGCTAGACACCGGCTGGACACCGGCTAGACACAGACTAGACACAGGCTAGACAGAGGCTATACACTGGCTGGGCACAGGCTAGACACAGGCTATGCACAGGCTAGACAAAGGCTAGACATTGGCTAGGCACAGGCTAGGCACTGGCTAGACACTGGCTAGGCACACGCTATGCACATGCTTGTCTCAGGCAAGGCACAGGGTAGACACTGGCTAGGCACAGGCTATGCACATGCAAGTCACAGGCAAGGCACAGGCTAGACACTGGCTAGACACAGGCTAGGCACAGGCTAGGCACAGGCTAGGCACAGGCTAGGCACTGGCTAGACACTGGCTAGGCACACGCTATGCACATGCCTGTCTCAGGCAAGGCACAGGCTAGACACAGGCTAGACACTGGATTGGCACAGGCTATGCACATGCCAGTCACAGGCAAGGCACAGGCTAGACACAGGCTAGGCACAGGCTAGGCACTGGCTAGACACTGGCCAGGCACACGCTATGCACATGCCAGTCTCTGGCAAGGCACAGGCTAGACACAGGCTAGACACTGGCTAGGCAAACGCTATGCACATGCCAGTCTCAGGCAAGGCACAGGCTAGACACAGGCTAGACACTGGCTAGGCACAAGCTATGCACATGCCAGTCACATGCCAGTCACAGGCAAGGCACAGGCTAGACACAGGCTAGACACTGGCTAGGCACAGGCTAGACACAGGATAGACACAGGCTAGACACAGGCTAGACACAGGCTAGACACAGGCTAGACACAGGCTAGACACAGGCTAGACACAGGCTAGACACAGGCTAGACACAGGCTAGACACAGGCTAGGCACAGGCTAGACAGAGGCTAGACACAGGCTAGACACAAGCTAGACACAGGCTAGACACAGGCTAGAAACAGGCTAGACACAGGCTAGACACAGGCTAGACACAGGCTAGACACAGGCTAGACACAGGCTAGACACAGGCAAGGCACAGGCTAGACAAAGGCTAGACACAGGCTAGACACAGGCTAGACACAGGCTAGACACAGGCTGGACACAGGCTAGACACAGGCTAGACACAGGCTAGACACAGGCTGGACACAGGCTAGACACAGGCTAGACACAGGCTAGGCACAGGCTAGACACAGGCTATGCACAGGCTAGACAAAGGCTAGACACTGGCTAGGCACAGGCTAGGCACTGGCTAGACACTGCCTAGGGACACGCTATGCACATGCCTGTCTCAGGCAAGGCACAGGCTAGACACAGGCTAGACACTGGCTAGGCATAGGCTATGCACATGCCAGTCACAGGCAAGGCACAGGCTAAGCACACGCTATGCACATGCCTGTCTCAGGCAAGGCACAGGCTAGACACAGGCTAGACACTGGCTAGGCACACGCTATACACATGCCAGTCTCTGGCAAGGCACAGGCTAGACACAGGCTAGACACTGGCTAGGCACACGCTATGCACATGCCAGTCTCAGGCAAGGCACAGGCTAGACACAGGCTAGACACTGGCTAGGCACAGGCTATGCACATGCCAGTCACATGCCAGTCACAGGCAAGGCACAGGCTAGACACAGGCTAGACAATGGCTAGGCACAGGCTATGCACATGCCTGTCTCAGGCAAGGCACAGGCTAGACACAGGCTAGACACTGGCTAGGCACACGCTCTGTACATGCCAGTCTCTGGCAAGGCACAGGCTAGACACAGGCTAGACACTGGCTAGGCACACGCTATGCACATGCCAGTCTCAGGCAAGGCACAGGCTAGACACAGGCTAGACACAGGCTAGGCACCGGCTAGGCACAGACAAGGCACTGGATAGACAAAGGCTAGACACTGGCTAGGCACAGGCTAGGCACTGGCTAGACACTGGCTAGGCACACGCAATGCACATGCCAGTCTCAGGCAAGGCACAGGCTAGACACAGGCTAGACACTGGCTAGGCACAGGCTATGCACATGCCAGTCACAGGCAAGGCACAGGCTAGACACAGGCTAGACACAGGCTAGACAATGGCTAGGCCCAGGCTATGCACATGCCTGTCGCAGGCAAGGCACAGGCTAGACACAGGCTAGACACTGGCTAGGCACACGCTCTGTACATGCCAGTCACAGGCAACGCACAGGCTAGACACAGGCTAGACACAGGCTAGGCACTGGCTAGACACAGGCTAGGCACACGCTATGCACATGCCTGTCTCAGGCAAGGCACAGGCTCGACACAGGCTAGACACTGGCTAGGCACACGCTATGCACATGCCACTCTCTGGCATGGCACAGGCTAGACACAGGCTAGACACTGGCTAGGCACACGCTATGCACATGCCAGTCTCAGGCAAGGCACAGGCTAGACACAGGCTAGACACTGGCTAGGCACAGGCTATGCACATGCCAGTCACATGCCAGTCACAGGCAAGGCACAGGCTAGACACAGGCTAGACACTGGCTAGGCACAGGCTAAACACAGGCTAGACACAGGCTAGACACAGGCTAGACACAGGCTAGACACAGGCTAGACACAGGCTAGACTCAGGCTGGGCACAGGCTAGACACAGGCTAGACACAGGCTAGAAACAGGCTAGATACAGGCTAGACACAGGCTGGACACAGGCTAGACACACGCTAGACAAAGGCTAGACACAGGCTAGACACAGGCTAGACACAGGCTAGACACAAACTGGACACAGGCTAGACACAGGCTAGACACAGGCTGGACACAGGCTAGACACAGGCTAGGCACAGGCTAGGCACAAACTAGGCACAGGCTAGGCACAGGCTAGGCACAGGCTAGGCACAGGCTAGGCACTGGCTAGGCACAAGCTAGTCACAGGCTGGGCACAAGCCAGTCACAGGCTAGGCACAGGCTAGGCACAGCCTAGGCACAGGCTAGACACCGGCTAGACACCGGCTAGACACTGACTAGACACAGGCCAGACAGAGGCTATACACTGGCTAGGCACAGGCCAGACACAGGCTATGCACAGGCTAGACACAGGCTAGACACAGGCTAGGCATAGGCTATGCACATGCCAGTCACAGGCTAGGCACTGGCTAGACACTGGCTAGGCACACGCTATGCACATGCCAGTCTAAGGCAAGGCACAGGCTAGACACAGGCTAGACACTGGCTAGGCACACGCTATGCACATGCCAGTCACAGGCAAGGCACAGGCTAGACACAGGCTAGATACAGGCTAGGCACAGGCTAGACACAGGCTAGACACTGGCTAGGCACAGGCTATGCACATGCCAGTCACAGGCAAGGCACAGGCTAGACACAGGCTAGATACAGGCTAGGCACAGGCTAGACACAGGCTAGACACTGGCTAGGCACAGGCTATGCACATGCCAGTCACAGGCAAGGCACAGGCTAGACACAGGCTAGACACAGGCTAGGCACAGGCTAGGCACAGGCTAGGCACAGGCTAGGCACAGGCTAGGCACAGGCTAGGCACAGGCTAGGCACAGGCTAGGCACAGGCTATGCACATGCCAGTCACAGGCAAGGCACAGGCTAGACACAGGCTAGACATAGGCTAGGCACAGGCTAGACACAGGCTAGACACAGGCTACACACAGGCTAGACACAGGCTAGACACAGGCTAGACACTGGCTAGGTATAGGCTAGGCACAGGCTAGCCACAGGCTAGGCACAGGCTAGGCACAGACTAGGCACAGGCTAGGCACAAGCTAGGCACAGGCTAGGCACAGGCCAGTCACAGGCTAGGCACAGGCTAGGCACAGGCTAGACACCGGCTGGACACCGGCTAGACACAGACTAGACACAGGCTAGACAGAGGCTATACACTGGCTGGGCACAGGCTAGACACAGGCTATGCACAGGCTAGACAAAGGCTAGACACTGGCTAGGCACAGGCTAGGCACTGGCTAGACACTGGCTAGGCACACGCTATGCACATGCCTGTCTCAGGCAAGGCACAGGCTAGACACTGGCTAGGCACACGCTATGCACATGCCAGTCTCAGGCAAGGCACAGGCTAGACACAGGCTAAACACTGGCTAGGCACAGGCTAGACACAGGCTAGACACAGGCTAGACACAGGCTAGGCACAGGCTAGACAAAGGCTAGACACAGGCTAGACACAGGCTAGACACAGGCTAGACACAGGCTGGACACAGGCTAGACACAGGCTAAGCACTGGCTTGACACTGGCTAGGCACACGCTATGCACATGCCTGTCTCAGGCAAGGCACTGGCTAGACACAGGCTAGACACAGGCTAGACACTGGCTAGGCATAGGCTATGCACATGCCAGTCACAGGCAAGGCACAGGCTAGACACAGGCTAGGCACAGGCTAGACACTGGCTAGGCACACGCTATGCACATGCCAGTCTCAGGCAAGGCACAGGCTAGACACAGCTATGCACATGCCAGTCACAGGCAACGCACAGGCTAGACACAGGCTAGACACAGGCTAGGCACAGGCTAGGCACAGGCTAGGCACAGGCTAGGCACTGGCTAGACACAGGCTAGGCACACGCTATGCACATGCCTGTCTCAGGCAAGGCACAGGCTAGACACAGGCTAGACACTGGCTAGGCACAGGCTATGCACATGCCAGTCTCAGGCAAGGCACAGGCTAGACACAGGCTAGACACTGGCTAGGCACACGCTATGCACATGCCAGTCTCAGGCAAGGCACAGGCTAGACACAGGCTAGACACTGGCTAGGCACAGGCTATGCACATGCCAGTCACAGGCAAGGCACAGGCTAGACACAGGCTAGACACTGTCTAGGCACAGGCTAGACACAGGCTAGACACAGGCTAGACTCAGGCTAGGCACAGGCTAGACACAGGCTAGACACAGGCTAGACACAAGCTAGACACAGGCTAGACACAGGCTAGACACAGGCTAGACACAGGCTAGACACAGGCTAGACACAGGCTAGACACAGGCTAGACACAGGCTGGACACAGGTTAGACACAGGCTAGACACAGGCTAGACACAGGCTAGACACAGGCTAGGCATAGGCTAGGCACAGGCTAGCCACAGGCTAGGCACAGGCCAGTCACAGGCTAGGCACAGGCTAGGCACAGGCTAGACACCGTCTAGACACTGGCTAGACACTGACTAGACACAGGCTAGACAGAGGCTATACACTGGCTAGGCACAGGCCAGACACAGGCTATGCACAGGCTAGACAAAGGCTAGACACTGGCTAGGCATAGGCTATGCACATGCCAGTCACAGGCAAGGCACAGGCTAGACACAGGCTAGGCACAGGCAAGGCACAGGCTAGGCACTGGCTAGACAAAGGCTAGACACTGGCTAGGCACAGGCTAGGCACTGGTTTGACACTGGCTAGGCACACGCTATGCACATGCCTGTCTCAGGCAAGGAACTGGCTAGACACAGGCTAGACACAGGCCAGACACTGGCTAGGCATAGGCTATGCACATGCCAGTCACAGGCAAGGCACAGGCTAGACACAGGCTAGACACAGGCTAGGCACAGGCAGGGCACAGGCTAGGCACTGGCTAGACAAAGGCTAGACACTGGCTAGGCACAGGCTAGGCACTGGCTAGACACTGGCTAGGCACAGGCTATGCACATGCCAGTCACAGGCAAGGCACAGGCTAGACACAGGCTAGACACAGGCTAGACACAGGCTAGACACAGGCTAGACACTGGCTAGGCACAGGCTATGCACATGCCAGTCACAGGCAAGGCACAGGCTAGACACAGGCTAGACACAGGCTAGACACAGGCTAGACACAGGCTAGACACTGGCTAGGCACAGGCTATGCACATGCCAGTCACAGGCAAGGCACAGGCTAGACACAGGCTAGACACAGGCTAGACACAGGCTAGGCACAGGCTAGGCACAGGCTAGGCACAGGCTAGGCACAGGCTAGGCACAGGCTAGGCACAGGCTAGGCACTGGCTAGGCACAGGCTAGGCACAGGCTATGCACATGCCAGTCACAGGCAAGGCACAGGCTAGACACAGGATAGACACTGGCTAGGCACAGGCTATGCACATGCCAGTCACTGGCAAGGCACAGGCTAGACACAGGCTAGACACTGGCTAGGCACAGGCTAGACACTGGATTGGCACAGACTAGACACTGGCTAAGCACAGGCTAGACACAAGCTAGAAACTGGCTAGGCACAGGCTATACGCTGGCTAGGCACAGGCTAGACACAGGCTAGTCACAGGCTAGACAAAGGCTGGACACTGGCCAGGCACAAGCTAGGCATTGGCTAGACACAGGCTAGGCACACGCTGTGCACATGCCAGTCACAGGCAAGGCACAGGCTAGACACAGGCTAAACGCAGGCTAGACACAGGCTAGACACTGGCTAGGCACAGGCTAGGCACTGGCTAGACACATGCCATTCACAGGCAAGGCACAGGCTAGACACAGGCTAGACACAGGCTAGGCACAGGCTAGACACAGGCTAGGCACAGGCTAGACACAGGCTAGGCACAGGCTAGGCACAGGCTAGGCACAGGCTAGGCACTGGCTAGACACTGGCTAGGCACAGGCCAGTCACAGGCTAGGCACAGGCTAGGCACAGGCTAGACAACGGCTACACACCGGCTAGACACAGACTAGACACAGGCTAGACAGAGGCTTTACACTGGCTAGGCACAGGCTAGACACAGGCTATGCACAGGCTAGACAAAGGCTAGACACTGGCTAGGCACAGGCTAGGCACTGGCTAGACACTGGCTAGGCACACGCTATGCACATGCCTGTCTCAGGCAAGGCACAGGCTAGACACTGGCTAGGCACAGGCTATGCACATGCCAGTCACAGGCAAGGCACAGGCTAGACACAGGCTAGACACTGGCTAGGCACAGGCCAGTCACAGGCTAGGCACAGGCTAGGCACAGGCTAGACACAGGCTAGACACCGGCTAGACAGAGGCTATACACTGGCTAGGCACAGGCTAGACACAGGCTATGCACAGACTAGACAAAGGCTAGACACTGGCTAGGCACAGGCTATGCACATGCCAGTCACTGGCAAGGCACAGGCTAGACACTGGCTAGCCACAGGCTGTGCACATGCCAGTCACAGGCAAGGCACAGGCTAGACACAGGCTAGACACATGCCAGTCACAGGCAAGGCACAGGCTAGACACAGGCTAGACACTGGCTAGGCACAGGCCAGTCACAGGCTAGGCACAGGCTAGGCACAGGCTAGACACAGGCTAGACACCGGCTAGACAGAAGCTATACACTGGCTAGGCACAGGCTAGACACAGGCTAGGCACAGGCAAGGCACAGGCTAGGCACTGGCTAGACAAAGGCTAGACACTGGCTAGGGACAGGCTAGGCACTGGCTAGACACTGGCTAGCCACACGCTATGCACATGCCAGTCTAAGGCAAGGCACAGGCTAGACACAGGCTAGACACTGGCTAGGCACAGGCTACGCACATGCCAGTCACAGGCAAGGCACAGGCTAGACACAGGCTAGACACAGGCTAGGCACAGGCTAGACACAGGCTAGACACTGGCTAGGCACAGGCTATGCACATGCCAGTCACAGGCAAGGCACAGGCTAGACACAGGCTAGACACAGGCTAGGCACAGGCTAGGCACAGGCTAGGCACAGGCTAGGCACAGGCTAGGCACAGGCTAGGCACAGGCTAGGCACAGGCTAGGCACAGGCTAGGCACAGGCTAGGCACAGGCTAGGCACAGGCTAGGCACAGGCTAGGCACAGGCTAGGCACAGGCTATGCACATGCCAGTCACAGGCAAGGCACAGGCTAGACACTGGCTAGGCACACGCTATGCACATGCCAGTCTCAGGCAAGGCACAGGCTAGACACAGGCTAAACACTGGCTAGGCACAGGCTATGCACATGCCAGTCTCAGGCAAGGCACAGGCTAGACACAGGCTAGGCACAGGCTAGGCACAGGCTAGGCACAGGCTAGGCACAGGCTAGGCAAAGGCTAGGCACAGGCTAGGCACAGGCTAGGCACAGGCTAGACACAAGCTATGCACATGCCAGTCTCAGGCAAGGCACAGGCTAGACACAGGCTAGACACTGGGTAGGCACAGGCTATGCACATGCCAGTCACAGGCAAGGCACAGGCTAGACACAGGCTAGGCACAGGCTAGGTATAGGCTAGGCACAGGCTAGCCACAGGCTAGGCACAGGCTAGGCACAGGCTAGGCACAGGCTAGGCACAGGCTAGGCACAGGCTAGGCACAGGCTAGGCACAGGCTAGGCACAGGCTAGGCACTGGCTAGGCACAAGCTAGTCACAGGCTAGGCACAGGCCAGTCACAGGCTAGGCACAGGCTAGACACCGTCTAGACACTGGCTAGACACTGACTAGACACAGGCTAGACAGAGGCTATACACTGGCTAGGCACAGGCCAGACACAGGCTATGCACAGGCTAGACAAAGGCTAGACACTGGCTAGGCATAGGCTATGCACATGCCAGTCACAGGCAAGGCACAGGCTAGACACAGGCTAGGCACAGGCAAGGCACAGGCTAGGCACTGGCTAGACAAAGGCTAGACACTGGCTAGGCACAGGCTAGGCACTGGCTTGACACTGGCTAGGCACACGCTATGCACATGCCTGTCTCAGGCAAGGCACTGGCTAGACACAGGCTAGACACTGGCTAGGCATAGGCTATGCACATGCCAGTCACAGGCAAGGCACAGGCTAGACACAGGCTAGACACAGGCTAGGCACAGGCTAGACACTGGCTAGGCACACGCTATGCACATGCCAGTCTCAGGCAAGGCACAGGCTAGACACAGCTATGCACATGCCAGTCACAGGCAACGCACAGGCTAGACACAGGCTAGACACAGGCTAGGCACAGGCTAGGCACAGGCTAGGCACACGCTATGCACATGCCTGTCTCAGGCAAGGCACAGGCTAGACACAGGCTAGACACTGGCTAGGCACAGGCTATGCACATGCCAGTCTCAGGCAAGGCACAGGCTAGACACAGGCTAGACACTGGCTAGGCACACGCTATGCACATGCCAGTCTCAGGCAAGGCACAGGCTAGACACAGGCTAGACACTGGCTAGGCACAGGCTATGCACATGCCAGTCACAGGCAAGGCACAGGCTAGACACAGGCTAGACACTGGCTAGGCACAGGCTAGACACAGGCTAGACACAGGCTAGACTCAGGCTAGGCACAGGCTAGACACAGGCTAGACACAGGCTAGACACAAGCTAGAAACAGGCTTGACACAGGCTAGACACAGGCTAGACACAGGCTGGACACAGGCTAGACACAGGCTAGACACAGGCTAGACACAGGCTGGACACAGGCTAGACACAGGCTAGACACAGGCTAGACACAGGCTAGACACAGGCTAGGCATAGGCTAGGCACAGGCTAGCCACAGGCTAGGCACAGGCTAGGCATAGGCTAGGCACGACTAGGCACAGGCTAGGCACAGGCTAGGCACAGGCTAGGCACAGGCTAGGCACAGGCCAGTCACAGGCTAGGCACAGGCTAGGCACAGGCTAGACACCGTCTAGACACTGGCTAGACACTGACTAGACACAGGCTATACACTGGCTAGGCACAGGCCAGACACAGGCTATGCACAGGCTAGACAAAGGCTAGACACTGGCTAGGCATAGGCTATGCACATGCCAGTCACAGGCAAGGCACAGGCTAGACACAGGCTAGGCACAGGCAAGGCACAGGCTAGGCACTGGCTAGACAAAGGCTAGACACTGGCTAGGCACAGGCTAGGCACTGGCTTGACACTGGCTAGGCACACGCTATGCACATGCCTGTCTCAGGCAAGGCACTGGCTAGACACAGGCTAGACACAGGCTAGACACTGGCTAGGCATAGGCTATGCACATGCCAGTCACAGGCAAGGCACAGGCTAGACACAGGCTAGACACAGGCTAGGCACAGGCAGGGCACAGGCTAGGCACTGGCTAGACAAAGGCTAGACACTGGCTAGGCACAGGCTAGGCACTGGCTAGACGCTGGCTAGACACACGCTATGCACATGCCAGTCTGAGGCAAGGCACAGGTTAGACACAGGCTAGACACTGGCTAGGCACAGGCTATGCACATGCCAGTCACAGGCAAGGCACAGGCTAGACACAGGCTAGACACAGGCTAGACACTGGCTAGGCACAGGCTATGCACTGGCTAGACAAAGGCTAGACACTGGCTAGGCACAGGCTAGGCACTGGCTAGACACTGGCTAGGCACACGCTATGCACATGCCAGTCTAAGGCAAGGCACAGGCTAGACACAGGCTAGACACTGGCTAGGCACAGGCTATGCACATGCCAGTCACAGGCAAGGCACAGGCTAGACACAGGCTAGACACAGGCTAGACACTGGCTAGGCACAGGCTATGCACATGCCAGTCACAGGCAAGGCACAGGCTAGACACAGGCTAGACACAGGCTAGACACAGGCTAGGCACAGGCTAGGCACAGGCTAGGCACAGGCTAGGCACAGGCTAGGCACAGGCTAGGCACTGGCTAGGCACAGGCTAGGCACAGGCTATGCACATGCCTGTCACAGGCAAGGCACAGGCTAGACACAGGATAGACACTGGCTAGGCACAGGCTATGCACATGCCAGTCACTGGCAAGGCACAGACTAGACACAGGCTAGACACTGGCTAGGCACAGGCTAGACACTGGATTGGCACAGACTAGACACTGGCTAAGCACAGGCTAGACACAAGCTAGAAACTGGCTAGGCACAGGCTATACGCTGGCTAGGCACAGGCTAGACACAGGCTAGACAAAGGCTGGAGACTGGCCAGGCACAAGCTAGGCATTGGCTAGACACAGGCTAGGCACACGCTGTGCACATGCCAGTCACAGGCAAGGCACAGGCTAGACACAGGCTAAACACAGGCTAGACAAAGGCTAGACACTGGCTAGGCACAGGCTAGGCACTGGCTAGACACATGCCATTCACAGGCAAGGCACAGGCTAGACACAGGCTAGGCACAGGCTAGGCACAGGCTAGGCACTGGCTAGGCACAGGCTAGACAACGGCTACACACCGGCTAGACACAGACTAGACACAGGCTAGACAGAGGTTTTACACTGGCTAGGCACAGGCTAGGCACTGGCTAGACACTGGCTAGGCACAGGCTAGGCACTGGCTAGACACATGCCATTCACAGGCAAGGCACAGGCTAGACACAGGCTAGGCACAGGCTAGGCACAGGCTAGGCACTGGCTAGGCACAGGCTAGACAACGGCTACACACCGGCTAGACACAGACTAGACACAGGCTAGACAGAGGCTTTACACTGGCTAGGCACAGGCTAGACACAGGCTAGGCACAGGCTAGACACAGGCTAGACACTGGCTAGGCACAGGCTATGCACATGCCAGTCACAGGCAAGGCACAGGCTAGACACAGGCTAGACACAGGCTAGGCACAGGCTAGGCACAGGCTAGGCACAGGCTAGGCACAGGCTAGGCACAGGCTAGGCACAGGCTAGGCACAGGCTAGGCACAGGCTAGGCACTGGCTAGGCACAGGCTAGGCACAGGCTAGGCACAGGCTATGCACATGCCAGTCACAGGCAAGGCACAGGCTAGACACAGGCTAGACACAGGCTAGGCACAGGCTAGACACAGGCTAGGCACAGGCTAGACACAGGCTAGACACAGGCTAGACACAGGCTAGACACAGGCTAGGTATAGGCTAGGCACAGGCTAGCCACAGGCTAGGCACAGGCTAGGCACAGGCTAGGCACAAGCTAGGCACAGGCTAGACACAGGCTAGGCACAGGCTAGGCACAGGCTAGGCACAGGCTAGGCACAGGCTAGGCACAGGCTAGGCACAGGCTAGACACAGGCTAGGCACAGGCTAGGCACAGGCTAGGCACAGGCTAGGCACAGGCTAGGCACAGGCTAGGCACAGGCTAGACACAGGCTAGACACAGGCTAGACACAGGCTAGGTATAGGCTAGGCACAGGCTAGCCACAGGCTAGGCACAGGCTAGGCACAGGCTAGGCACAGGCTAGGCACAGGCTAGGCACAGGCTAGGCACAGGCTAGGCACAGGCTAGGCACAGGCTAGGCACAGGCTAGGCACAGGCTAGGCACAGGCTAGGCACAGGCTAGGCACAGGCTAGGCACAGGCTAGGCACAGGCAAGGCACAAGCTAGGCACAGGCCAGTCACAGGCAAGGCACAGGCTAGGCACAGGCTAGACACCGGCTGGACACCGGCTAGACACAGGCTATGCACATGCCAGTCACAGGCAAGTCACATGCTAGACACAGGCTAGACACTGGCTAGGCACAGGCCAGTCACAGGCTAGGCACAGGCTAGACACAGGCTAGACACCGGCTAGACAGAGGCTATACACTGGCTAGGCACAGGCTAGACACAGGCTATGCACAGACTAGACAAAGGCTAGACATTGGCTAGGCACAGGCTATGCACATGCCAGTCACAGGCAAGGCACAGGCTAGGCACAGGCTAGGCACAAGCTAGGCACAGGCTAGACACAGGCTAGGCACAGGCTAGGCACAGGCTAGGCACAGGCTAGGCACAGGCTAGGCACAGGCTAGGCACAGGCTAGACACAGGCTAGGCACAGGCTAGGCACAGGCTAGGCACAGGCTAGCCACAGGCTAGGCACAGGCTAGACACAGGCTAGGCACAGGCTAGGCACAGGCTAGGCACAGGCTAGCCACAGGCTAGGCACAGGCTAGGCACAGGCTAGGCACAAGCTAGGCACAGGCTAGACACAGGCTAGGCACAGGCTAGGCACAGGCTAGGCACAGGCTAGGCACAGGCTAGGCACAGGCTAGGCACAGGCTAGACACAGGCTAGGCACAGGCTAGGCACAGGCTAGGCACAGGCTAGGCACAGGCTAGGCACAGGCTAGACACAGGCTAGACACAGGCTAGACAGAGGCTATACACTGGCTAGGCACAGGCTAGACACAGGCTATGCACAGGCTAGACAAAGGCTAGACACTAGCTAGGCACAGGCTAGGCACTGGCTAGACACTGGCTAGACACAGGCTAGGCACAGGCTAGACACAGGCTAGACACTGGCTAGGCACTGGCTATGCACATGCCAGTCACTGGCAAGGCACAGGCTAGACACAGGCTAGACACTGGCTAGGCACAGGCTAGACACTGGATTGGCACAGACTAGACACTGGCTAAGCACAGGCTAGACACAGGCTAGGCACAGGCTAGACACAGGCTAGACACTGGCTAGGCGCTGGCTATGCACATGCCAGTCACTGGCAAGGCACAGGCTAGACACAGGCTAGACACTGGCTAGGCACAGGCTAGACACTGGATTGGCACAGACTAGACACTGGCTAAGCACAGGCTAGGCACAGGCTAGGCACAGGCTAGACACAGGCTAGACACTGGCTAGGCACAGGCTATGCACATGCCAGTCACTGGCAAGGCACAGGCTAGACACAGGCTAGACACTGGCTAGGCACAGGCTAGACACTGGATTTTCACAGACTAGACACTGGCTAAGCACAGGCTAGACACAAGCTAGAAACTGGCTAGGCACAGGCTACACACAGGCTAGACACTGGCTGGGCACAGGCTAGACACTGGCTAGGCACAGGCTATACGCTGGCTAGGCACAGGCTAGACACAGGCTAGACAAAGGCTGGACACTGGCCAGGCACAGGCTAGGCACTGGCTAGACACAGGCTAGGCACAGGCTAGGCACTGGCTAGACACTGGCTATGCCCATGCCAGTCTCAGGCAAGGCACAGGCTAGACACAGGCTAGGCACAGGCTAGGCACAGGCTAGGCACAGGCTAGGCACAGGCTAGGCAAAGGCTAGGCACAGGCTAGGCACAGGCTAGGCACAGGCTAGACACAGGCTATGCACATGCCAGTCTCAGGCAAGGCACAGGCTAGACACAGGCTAGACACTGGGTAGGCACAGGCTATGCACATGCCAGTCACAGGCAAGGCACAGGCTAGACACAGGCTAGACACTGGCTAAGCGCAGGCTAGACACAAGCTAGAAACTGGCTAGGCACAGGCTAGACACAGGCAAGACACTGGCTGGACACAGGCTAGACACTGGCTAGGCACAGGCTATACGCTGGCTAGGCACAGGCCAGACACAGGCTAGACAAAGGCTGGACACTGGCCAGGCACAAGCTAGGCACTGGCTAGACACTGGCTAGGCACACGCTGTGCACATGCCAGTCACAGGCAAGGCACAGGCTAGACACAGGCTAGACACTGGCTAGGTACAGGCTAGGCACTGGCTAGACACATGGCATTCACAGGCAAGGCACAGGCTAGACACAGGCTAGACACAGGCTAGGCACAGGCTAGACACAGGCTAGACACTGGCTAGGCACAGGCTATGCACATGCCAGTCTCAGGCAAGGCACAGGCTAGACACAGGCTAGACACAGGCTAGGCACAGGCTAGGCACAGGCTAGGCACAGGCTAGGCACTGGCTAGACACAGGCTAAGCACAGGTCAGTCACAGGCTAGGCACAGGCCAGTCACAGGCCAGTCACAGGCTAGGCACAGGCTAGGCACAGGCTAGACACCGGCTAGACACCGGCTAGACACAGACTAGACAGAGGCTAGACAGAGGCTTTACACTGGCTAGGCACAGGCTAGACACAGGCTATGCACAGGCTAGACAAAGGCTAGACACCGGCTAGGCACAGGCTAGGCACTGGCTAGACACTGGCTAGGCACACGCTATGCACATGCCTGTCTCAGGCAAGGCACAGGCTAGACACAGGCTAGACACTGGCTAGGGACAGGCCAGTCACAGGCTAGGCACAGGCTAGGCACAGGCTAGACACAGGCTAGACACAGGCTAGACACCGGCTAGACAGAGGCTATACACTGGCTAGGCACAGGCTAGACACAGGCTATGCACAGGCTAGACAAAGGCTAGACACTGGCTAGGCACAGGCTATGCACATGCCAGACACTGGCAAGGCACAGGCTAGACACAGGCTAGACACTAGCTAGGCACAGGCTAGACACTAGATTGGCACAGACTAAACACTGGCTAAGCACAGGCTAGACACAAGCTAGAAACTGGCTAGGCACAGGCTACACACAGGCTAGACACTGGCTGGGCACAGGCTAGACACTGGCTAGGCACAGGCTAGACACAGGCTAGGCACAGGCTAGGCACAGGCTAGGCACAGGCTAGGCACAGGCTAGGCACAGGCTAGACACAGGCTAGACACAGGCTAGACAGAGGCTATACACTGGCTAGGCACAGGCTAGACACAGGCTATGCACAGGCTAGACAAAGGCTAGACACTAGCTAGGCACAGGCTAGGCACTGGCTAGACACTGGCTAGACACAGGCTAGGCACAGGCTAGACACAGGCTAGACACTGGCTAGGCACTGGCTATGCACATGCCAGTCACTGGCAAGGCACAGGCTAGACACAGGCTAGACACTGGCTAGGCACAGGCTAGACACTGGATTGGCACAGACTAGACACTGGCTAAGCACAGGCTAGACACAGGCTAGGCACAGGCTAGACACAGGCTAGACACTGGCTAGGCGCTGGCTATGCACATGCCAGTCACTGGCAAGGCACAGGCTAGACACAGGCTAGACACTGGCTAGGCACAGGCTAGACACTGGATTGGCACAGACTAGACACTGGCTAAGCACAGGCTTGGCACAGGCTAGGCACAGGCTAGACACTGGCTAGGCACAGGCTATGCACATGCCAGTCACTGGCAAGGCACAGGCTAGACACAGGCTAGACACTGGCTAGGCACAGGCTAGACACTGGATTTTCACAGACTAGAAACTGGCTAGGCACAGGCTACACACAGGCTAGACACTGGCTGGGCACAGGCTAGACACTGGCTAGGCACAGGCTATACGCTGGCTAGGCACAGGCTAGACACAGGCTAGACAAAGGCTGGACACTGGCCAGGCACAGGCTAGGCACTGGCTAGACACAGGCTAGGCACAGGCTAGGCACTGGCTAGACACTGGCTATGCCCATGCCAGTCTCAGGCAAGGCACAGGCTAGACACAGGCTAGGCACAGGCTAGGCACAGGCTAGGCACAGGCTAGGCAAAGGCTAGGCACAGGCTAGGCACAGGCTAGGCACAGGCTAGACACAGGCTATGCACATGCCAGTCTCAGGCAAGGCACAGGCTAGACACAGGCTAGACACTGGGTAGGCACAGGCTATGCACATGCCAGTCACAGGCAAGGCACAGGCTAAACACAGGCTAGACACTGGCTAAGCGCAGGCTAGACACAAGCTAGAAACTGGCTAGGCACAGGCTAGACACAGGCAAGACACTGGCTGGACACAGGCTAGACACTGGCTAGGCACAGGCTATACGCTGGCTAGGCACAGGCCAGACACAGGCTAGACAAAGGCTGGACACTGGCCAGGCACAAGCTAGGCACTGGCTAGACACTGGCTAGGCACACGCTGTGCACATGCCAGTCACAGGCAAGGCACAGGCTAGACACAGGCTAGACACTGGCTAGGTACAGGCTAGGCACTGGCTAGACACATGGCATTCACAGGCAAGGCACAGGCTAGACACAGGCTAGACACAGGCTAGGCACAGGCTAGACACAGGCTAGACACTGGCTAGGCACAGGCTATGCACATGCCAGTCACAGGCAAGGCACAGGCTAGACACAGGCTAGACACAGGCTAGGCACAGGCTAGGCACAGGCTAGGCACAGGCTAGGCACTGGCTAGACACAGGCTAAGCACAGGTCAGTCACAGGCTAGGCACAGGCCAGTCACAGGCCAGTCACAGGCTAGGCACAGGCTAGGCACAGGCTAGACACCGGCTAGACACCGGCTAGACACAGACTAGACAGAGGCTAGACAGAGGCTTTACACTGGCTAGGCACAGGCTAGACACAGGCTATGCACAGGCTAGACAAAGGCTAGACACCGGCTAGGCACAGGCTAGGCACTGGCTAGACACTGGCTAGGCACACGCTATGCACATGCCTGTCTCAGGCAAGGCACAGGCTAGACACAGGCTAGACACTGGCTAGGGACAGGCCAGTCACAGGCTAGGCACAGGCTAGGCACAGGCTAGACACAGGCTAGACACAGGCTAGACACCGGCTAGACAGAGGCTATACACTGGCTAGGCACAGGCTAGACACAGGCTATGCACAGGCTAGACAAAGGCTAGACACTGGCTAGGCACAGGCTATGCACATGCCAGACACTGGCAAGGCACAGGCTAGACACAGGCTAGACACTAGCTAGGCACAGGCTAGACACTAGATTGGCACAGACTAAACACTGGCTAAGCACAGGCTAGACACAAGCTAGAAACTGGCTAGGCACAGGCTACACACAGGCTAGACACTGGCTGGGCACAGGCTAGACACTGGCTAGGCACAGGCTATACGCTGGCTAGGCACAGGCTAGACACAGGCTAGACAAAGGCTAGACAAAGGCTGGACACAGGCTAGGCACTGGCTATGCACAGGCTAGACAAAGGCTAGACACTGGCTAGGCACAGGCTATGCACATGTCAGTCACTGGCAAGGCACAGGCTAGACACAGGCTAGACACTGGCTAGGCACAGGCTAGACACTGGATTGGCACAGACTAGACACTGGCTAAGCACAGGCTAGGCACAGGTTAGACACCGGCTGACACCGGCTAGACACCGGCTAGACACAGACTAGACACAGGCTAGACAGAGGCTTTACACTGGCTAGGCACAGGCTAGACACAGGCTATGCACAGGCTAGACAAAAGCTAGACACTGGCTAGGCACAGGCTAGGCACAGGCTAGGCACTGGCTAGATACTGGCTAGGCACACGCTATGCACATGCCTGTCTCAGGCAAGGCACAGGCTGGACACAGGCTAGACACTGGCTGGGCACAGGCTAGACACTGGCTAGGCACAGGCTATACGCTGGCTAGGCACAGGCTAGACACAGGCTAGACAAAGGCTGGACACTGGCCAGGCACAGGCTAGGCACTGGCTAGACACAGGCTAGGCACAGGCTAGGCACTGGCTAGACACTGGCTATGCCCATGCCAGTCTCAGGCAAGGCACAGGCTAGACACAGGCTAGGCACAGGCTAGGCACAGGCTAGGCACAGGCTAGGCACAGGCTAGGCAAAGGCTAGGCACAGGCTAGGCACAGGCTAGGCACAGGCTAGACACAGGCTATGCACATGCCAGTCTCAGGCAAGGCACAGGCTAGACACAGGCTAGACACTGGGTAGGCACAGGCTATGCACATGCCAGTCACAGGCAAGGCACAGGCTAGACACAGGCTAGACACTGGCTAAGCGCAGGCTAGACACAAGCTAGAAACTGGCTAGGCACAGGCTAGACACAGGCAAGACACTGGCTGGACACAGGCTAGACACTGGCTAGGCACAGGCTATACGCTGGCTAGGCACAGGCCAGACACAGGCTAGACAAAGGCTGGACACTGGCCAGGCACAAGCTAGGCACTGGCTAGACACTGGCTAGGCACACGCTGTGCACATGCCAGTCACAGGCAAGGCACAGGCTAGACACAGGCTAGACACTGGCTAGGTACAGGCTAGGCACTGGCTAGACACATGGCATTCACAGGCAAGGCACAGGCTAGACACAGGCTAGACACAGGCTAGGCACAGGCTAGACACAGGCTAGACACTGGCTAGGCACAGGCTATGCACATGCCAGTCACAGGCAAGGCACAGGCTAGACACAGGCTAGACACAGGCTAGGCACAGGCTAGGCACAGGCTAGGCACTGGCTAGACACAGGCTAAGCACAGGTCAGTCACAGGCTAGGCACAGGCCAGTCACAGGCCAGTCACAGGCTAGGCACAGGCTAGGCACAGGCTAGACACCGGCTAGACACCGGCTAGACACAGACTAGACAGAGGCTAGACAGAGGCTTTACACTGGCTAGGCACAGGCTAGACACAGGCTATGCACAGGCTAGACAAAGGCTAGACACCGGCTAGGCACAGGCTAGGCACTGGCTAGACACTGGCTAGGCACACGCTATGCACATGCCTGTCTCAGGCAAGGCACAGGCTAGACACAGGCTAGACACTGGCTAGGCACAGGCTATGCACATGCCAGTCACAGGCAAGGCACAGGCTAGACACAGGCTAGACACTGGCTAGGGACAGGCCAGTCACAGGCTAGGCACAGGCTAGGCACAGGCTAGACACAGGCTAGACACAGGCTAGACACCGGCTAGACAGAGGCTATACACTGGCTAGGCACAGGCTAGACACAGGCTATGCACAGGCTAGACAAAGGCTAGACACTGGCTAGGCACAGGCTATGCACATGCCAGACACTGGCAAGGCACAGGCTAGACACAGGCTAGACACTAGCTAGGCACAGGCTAGACACTAGATTGGCACAGACTAAACACTGGCTAAGCACAGGCTAGACACAAGCTAGAAACTGGCTAGGCACAGGCTACACACAGGCTAGACACTGGCTGGGCACAGGCTAGACACTGGCTAGGCACAGGCTATACGCTGGCTAGGCACAGGCTAGACACAGGCTAGACAAAGGCTAGACAAAGGCTGGACACAGGCTAGGCACTGGCTATGCACAGGCTAGACAAAGGCTAGACACTGGCTAGGCACAGGCTATGCACATGTCAGTCACTGGCAAGGCACAGGCTAGACACAGGCTAGACACTGGCTAGGCACAGGCTAGACACTGGATTGGCACAGACTAGACACTGGCTAAGCACAGGCTAGGCACAGGTTAGACACCGGCTAGACACCAGCTAGACACCGGCTAGACACAGACTGGACACAGGCTAGACAGAGGCTTTACACTGGCTAGGCACAGGCTAGACACAGGCTATGCACAGGCTAGACAAAAGCTAGACACTGGCTAGGCACAGGCTAGGCACAGGCTAGGCACTGGCTAGACACTGGCTAGGCACACGCTATGCACATGCCTGTCTCAGGCAAGGCACAGGCTGGACACAGGCTAGACACTGGCTAGGCACAAGCTATGCACATGCCAGTCACAGGCAAGTCACATGCTAGACACAGGCTAGACACTGGCTAGGCACAGGCCAGTCACAGGCTAGGCACAGGCTAGGCACAGGCTAGACACAGGCTAGACACCGGCTAGACAGAGGCTATACACTGGCTAGGCACAGGCTAGACACAGGCTATGCACAGGCTAGACAAAGGCTAGACACTGGCTAGGCACAGGCTAGACACTGGCTAAGCACAGGCTAGACACAGGCTAGGCACAGGCTAGACACAGGCTAGACACTGGCTAGGCACTGGCTATGCACATGCCAGTCACTGGCAAGGCACAGGCTAGACACAGGCTAGACACTGGCTAGGCACAGGCTAGACACTGGATTGGCACAGACTAGACACTGGATAAGCACAGGCTTGGCACAGGCTAGGCACAGGCTAGACACAGGCTAGACACTGGCTAGGCACAGGCTATGCACATCCCAGTCACTGGCAAGGCACAGGCTAGACACAGGCTAGACACTGGCTAGGCACAGGCTAGACACTGGATTTTCACAGACTAGACACGGGCTAAGCACAGGCTAGACACAAGCTAGAAACTGGCTAAGCACAGGCTACACACAGGCTAGACACTGGCTGGGCACAGGCTAGACACTGGCTAGGCACAGGCTATACGCTGGCTAGGCACAGGCTAGACACAGGCTAGACAAAGGCTGGACACTGGCCAGGCACAGGCTAGGCACTGGCTAGACACAGGCTAGGCACAGGCTAGGCACTGGCTAGACACTGGCTAGGCGCATGCTATGCACATGCCAGTCTCAGGCAAGGCACAGGCTAGACCCAGGCTAGACACTGGCTAGGCACACGCTATGCACATGCCAGTCTCAGGCAAGGCACAGGCTAGACACAGGCTAGAAACTGGCTAGGCACAGGCTAGACACAGGCTAGACACTGGCTGGGCACAGGCTAGACACTGGCTAGACACAGGTTAGACACAGGCTAGCCACAGGCTAGACACAGGCTAGACACAGGCTAGACACAGGCTAGACACAGGCTAGACAAAGGCAAGACACAGGCTAGACACAGGCTAGACACGGGCTAGGCACACGCTATGCACATGCCAGTCTCAGGCAAGGCACAGGCTAGACACAGGCTAGACACTGGCTAGGCACAGGCTATGCACATGCCAGTCTCAGGCAAGGCACAGGCTAGACATAGGCTAGACACTGGGTAGGCACAGGCTATGCACATGCCAGTCACAGGCAAGGCACAGGCTAGACACAGGCTAGAGACTGGCTAGGCACAGGCAAGGCACAGGCAAGGCACAGGCTAGACACTAGCTAAGCACAGGCTAGGCAAAGGCTAGGCACAGGCTAGACACAGGCTAGACACTGGCTGGGCACAGGCTAGACACAGGCTATGCACAGGCTAGACAAAGGCTAGACACAGGCTAGGCACAGGCTAGGCACTGGCTAGACTCTGGCTAGGCACACTCTATGCACATGCCTGTCTCAGACAAGGCACGGGCTAAACACAGGCTAGACACAGGCTAGACACAGGCTAGACACATGCTAGACACAGGCTAGACACAGGCTTGACACAGGCTAGACACAGGCTTGACACAGGCTAGACAGAGGCTATACACGGGCTAGGCACAGGCTAGAATCTGGCTATGCACAGGCTAGACAAAGGCTAGACACTGGCTAGGCACTGGCTAGACACTGGCTAGTCACAGGCTAGGCACAGGCTAGACACAGGCTAGACACTGGCTGGGCACTGGCTAGACACTGGCTAGGCACTGGCTAGGCACACGCTATGCACATGCAAGTCTCAGGCAAGGCACAGGCTAGACACAGGCTATACACAGGCTAGACACAGGCTAGGCACAGGCTAGGCACAGGCTAGGCACAGGCTAGGCACAGGCTAGGCACTGGCTAGTTACTGGCTAGGCACACGCTATGAACATGCCAGTCTCAGGCAAGGCACAGGCTAGACCCAGGCTAGACACTGGCTAGGCACTCGCTATGCACATGCCAGTCTCAGGCAAGGCAAAGGCTAGACACAGGCTAGAAACTGGCTAGGCACAGGTTAGACACAGGCTAGACACTGGCTGGGCACTGGCTGGGCACAGGCTAGACACTGGCTAGGCACAGGTTAGACACAGGCTAGACACAGGCTAGACGCAGGCTAGACACAGGCTAGACACAGGCTAGACACAGGCTTGACACAGGCTAGACACAGGCTAGGCACAGGCTAGACACAGGCTAGGCACAGGCTAGGCACACGCTATGCACATGCCAGTCTCAGGCAAGGCACAGGCTAGACACAGGCTAGACACTGGCTAGGCACAGGCTATGCACATGCCAGTCTCAGGCAAGGCACAGGCTAGACACAGGCTAGGCACAGGCTAGGCACAGGCTAGACACAGGCTAGACACAGGCTAGGCACAGGCTAGGCACAGGCTAGGCACAGGCAAGGCACTAGCTAGGCACAGGCTAGGCACAGGCTACACACCGGCTGGACACCGGCTAGACACAGACTAGACACAGGCTAGACAGAGGCTATACACTGGCTAGGCACAGGCTAGACACAGGCTATGCACAGGCTAGACAAGGGCTAGACACTGGCTAGGCACAGGCTAGGCACTGGCTAGACACAGGCTAGGCACAGGCTATGCACATGCCAGTCACAGGCAAGGCACAGGCTAGACACAGGCTAGACACTGGGTAGGCACAGGCTATGCACATGCCAGTCACAGGCAAGGCACAGGCTAGACACAGGCTATACACTGGCTAAGCACAGGCTAGACACAAGCTAGAAACTGGCTAGGCACAGGCTAGACACAGGCTAGGCACAGGCTACACACCGGCTGGACACCGGCTAGACACAGACTAGACACAGGCTAGACAGAGGCTATACACTGGCTAGGCACAGGCTAGACACAGGCTATGCACAGGCTAGACAAGGGCTAGACACTGGCTAGGCACAGGCTAGGCACTGGCTAGACACAGGCTAGGCACAGGCTATGCACATGCCAGTCTCAGGCAAGGCACAGGCTAGACACTGGCTAGGCACACGCTATGCACATGCCAGTCTTAGGCAAGGCACAGGCTAGACATAGGCTAAACACTGGCTAGGCACAGGCTATGCACATGCCAGTCTCAGGCAAGGCACAGGCTAGACACAGGGTAGGCACAGGCTAGGCACAGGCTAGGCACAGGCTAGACACAGACTAGGCACAGGCTAGGCACAGGCTAGGCACTGGCTAGGCACACGCTATGCACATGCCAGTCTCAGGCAAGGCACAGGCTAGACACAGGCTAGACACTGGGTAGGCACAGGCTATGCACATGCCAGTCACAGGCAAGGCACAGGCTAGACACAGCCTATACACTGGCTAAGCACAGGCTAGACACAAGCTAGAAACTGGCTAGGCACAGGCTAGACACAGGCAAGACACTGGCTGGGCACAGGCTAGACACTGGCTAGGCACAGGCTATACGCTGGCTAGGCACAGGCCAGACACAGGCTAGACAAAGGCTGGACACTGGCCAGGCACAAGCTAGGCACTGGCTAGACACTGGCTAGGCACACGCTGTGCACATGCCAGTCACAGGCAAGGCACAGGCTAGACACAGGCTAGTCACAGGCTAGACAAAGGCTAGACACTGGCTAGGTACAGGCTAGGCACTGGCTAGACACATGCCATTCACAGGCAAGGCACAGGCTAGACACAGGCTAGACACAGGCTAGGCACAGGCTAGACACAGGCTAGACACAGGCTAGACACTGGCTAGGCACACGCTGTGCACATGCCAGTCACAGGCAAGGCACAGGCTAGACACAGGCTAGTCACAGGCTAGACAAAGGCTAGACACTGGCTAGGTACAGGCTAGGCACTGGCTAGACACATGCCATTCACAGGCAAGGCACAGGCTAGACACAGGCTAGACACAGGCTAGGCACAGGCTAGACACAGGCTAGACACAGGCTAAACACTGGCTAGGCACAGGCCAGTCTGAGGCTAGGCACAGGCTAGGCACAGGCTAGACACAGGCTAGACACCGGCTAGACAGAGGCTATACACTGGCTAGGCACAGGCTAGACACAGGCTATGCACAGGCTAGACAAAGGCTAGACACTGGCTAGGCACAGGCTATGCACATGCCAGACACTGGCAAG
>JAEIFO010000790.1:0-28257 GCA_018903695.1 Zaprionus gabonicus | reverse complement strand
GTCCAGTCAGTGTCCAGTCAGTGTCTAGTCAGTATCTAGCCAGTTTCTAGCCAGTGTCTAGCCAGTGTCTAGCCAGTGTCTAGCCAGTGTCTAGCCAGTGTCTAGCCAGTGTCTAGCCAGTGTCTTGCCTGTGCATAGCCAGTGTCAGCCTGTGCATTAACAGTGTCTAGCCTGTTTCTAGACTGTGCCTTGTCTGTGATTCGCATGTGCATAGCTTGTGCATAGCCAGTGTCTAGCCTATGCCTAGCCAGTGTTTAGCCTATGCCTAGCCTGTGTCTAGCCTTTGACTAGACAGTGTCTACCCTATGCCTTGCCAGTGTTTAGCATTTGCCTAGCCAGTTTCTAGTCTGTGCCTAGCCAGTGTCTAGCCAGTGTCTAGCCTGTGCATAGCCAGTGTCTAGCCTGTGCATAGCCAGTGTCTAGCCTGTGCATAGCCAGTGTCTAGCCTGTGCCTAGCCTGTGTTTAGCCTGTGCTTAGCCAGTGTCTAGACTGTGCCTAGCCACTGTCAAGCCCTTGTCTAACCTGTGCCTAGCCAGTGTCTAGCCAGTGCATAGCCAGTGTCTAGCCTGTGCATAGCCAGCGTCTAGCCTGTGTCTAGACCGTACCTTGTCTGTGATTCGCATGTGCATAGCTTGTGCATAGCCAGTGTCTAGCCTATGCCTAGCCAGGTTCTAGCCTATGCTTAGCCAGGTTCTAGCCTATGCCTAGCCTGTGTCTAGCCTATGCCTAGACAGTTTCTAGCCTATGCCTAGCCAGTTTTTGCCTTTGCCACTAGCCACTGTCTAGCCCTTGTCTAACCTGTGCCTAGCCAGTGTCTAGCCTGTGCATAGCCAGTGTCTAGCCAGTGCATAGCCAGTGTCTAGCCTGTGTCTAGACTGTACCTTGTCTGTGATTCGCATGTGCATAGCTTGTGCATAGCCAGGTTCTAGCCTATGCCTAGCCAGGTTCTAGCCTATGCCTAGCCTGTGTCTAGCCAATGCCTAGCCTGTGTCTAGCCTATGCCTAGACAGTGTCTAGCCTATGCCTAGAAAGTGTCTAGCCTATGCCTAGAAAGTGTCTAGCCTATGCCTAGACAGTGTCTAGCCTATGCCTAGACAGTGTCTAGCCTATGCCTAGACAGTGTCTAGCCTATGCCTAGACAGTGTCTAGCCTATTCCTAGCCAGTTTTTAGCCTTTGCCTAGCCAGTGTCTAGTCTGGGCCTAGCCAGTGTCCAACCTGTGCATAGCCAGTGTCTAGCCTGTGCATAGCCAGTGTCTAGCCTGTGCATAGCCAGTGTCTAACATGTGCTTAGCCAGTGTCTAGCCCGTGCATAGCCAGTGTCTAGCCTTTGCCTAGCTAGTGTCTAGCCCGAGTCTAACCTGTGCCTTGCTTGTGATTGGCATGTGCAAAGCAGTGTCCAGCCAGTGTCTAGCCAGTGTCTAGCCAGTGTCTAGCCAGTGTTTAGCCAGTGTCTAGCCAGTGTCTAGCCAGTTTCTAGCCAGTGTCTAGCCAGTGTCTAGCCAGTGTCTAGCCAGTGTCTAGCCAGTGTCTAGCCAGTGTCTAGCCAGTGTCTAGCCAGTGTCTAGCCAGTGTCTAGCCTGTGCCTAGCCTGTGCCTATCCTGTGCCTGTCCTGTGCCTAGCCTGTGTTTAGCCTGTGCTTAGCCAGTGTCTAGCCTGTGCCTAGCCACTGTCTAGGCCTTGTCTAACCTGTGCCTAGCCAGTGTCTTGCCTGTGCATAGCCAGTGTCTAGCTTGTGCATAGCCAGTATCTAGCCTGTGTCTAGACTGTGCCTTGTCTGTGATTCGCATGTGCATAGCTTGTGCATAGCCAGTGTCTAGCCTATGCCTAGCCAGTGTCTAGCCTATGCCTAGCCTGTGTCTAGCCTTTGCCTAGACAGTGCCTAGTCTATGCCTAGCCACTGTCTAGCCCTTGTCTAACCTGTGCCTAGCCAGTGTCTAGCCTGTGCATAGCCAGTGTCGAGCCTGTGCATAGCCAGTGTCTAGCCTGTGCCTAGACTGTGCCTTGTCTGTGATTCGCATGTGTATAGCTTGTGCATAGCCAGTGTCTAGCCTATGCCTAGCCAGTGTCTAGCCCATGCCTAGCCTGTGTCTAGCCTATACCTAGACAGTGTCTAGCCTATGCCTAGCCAGTGGTTAGCCTTTGCCTAGCAAGTGTCTAGTCTGTGCCTAGCCAGTGTCTAGTCTGTGCCTAGCCAGTGTCTAGCCTGTGTATAGCCAGTGTCTAGCCTGTGCATAGCCAGTGTCTAGCCTGTGCCTAGCCTGTGTTTAGCCTGTGCTTAGCGAGTGTCTAGCCTGTGCCTAGCCACTTTCTAGCCCTTGTCTACCCTGTGCCTAGCCAGTGTCTAGCCTGTGCATAGCCAGTGTCTAGCCTGTGCATAGCCAGTGTCTAGCCTGTGCCTAGACTGTGCCTTGTCTGTGATTCGCATGTGCATAGCTTGTGCATAGCCAGTGTCTATCCTTTGCCTAGCCAGTGTCTAGCCTATGCCTAGCCAGGTTCTAGCCTATGCCTAGCCTGTGTCTAGCCTATGCCTAGACAGTTTCTAGCCTATGCCTAGCCAGTTTTTAGCCTTTGCCACTAGCCACTGTCTAGCCCTTGTCTAACCTGTGCCTAGCCAGTGTCTAGCCTGTGCATAGCCAGTGTCTAGCCAGTGCATAGCCAGTGTCTAGCCTGTGTCTAGACTGCATGTGATTCGCATGTGCATAGCTTGTGCATAGCCAGTGTCTAGCCTATGCCTAGCCAAGTTCTAGCCTATGCCTAGCCAGGCTCTAGCCTATGCCTAGCCTGTGTCTAGCCTATGCCTAGCCTGTGTCTAGCCTATGCCTAGACAGTGTCTAGCCTATGCCTAGACAGTGTCTAGCCTATGCCTAGACAGTGTCTAGCCTATGCCTAGACAGTGTCTAGCCTATAACTAGACAGTGTCTAGCCTATGCCTAGCCAGTTTTTAGCCTTAGCCTAGCCAGTGTCTAGTCTGGGCCTAGCCAGTGTCCAACCTGTGCATAGCCAGTGTCTAGCCTGTGCATAGCCAGTGTCTAGCCTGTGCATAGCCAGTGTCTAACCTGTGCTTAGCCAGTGTCTAGCCTGTACATAGCCAGTGTCTAGCCTTTGCCTAGCTAGTGTCTAGCCCGAGTCTAACCTGTGCCTTGCCTGTGATTGGCATGTGCAAAGCAGTGTCCAGCCAGTGTCTAGCCAGTGTCTAGCCAGTGTCTAGCCAGTGTCTAGCCAGTGTCTAGCCAGTGTCTAGCCAGTGTCTAGCCAGTGTCTAGCCAGTGTCTAGCCAGTGTCTAGCCAGTGTCTAGCCAGTGTCTAGCCAGTGCATAGCCAGTGTCTAGCCTGTGCATAGCCTGTGTCTAGCCTGTGTCTAGACTGTGCCTTGTCTGTGATTCGCATGTGCATAGCTTGTGCATAGCCAGTGTCTAGCCTATGCCTAGCCAGTGTCTAGCCTATGCCTAGCCAGTGTCTAGCCTATGCCTAGCCTGTGTCTAGCCTTTGCCTAGACACTGTCTAGCCCTTGTCTAACCTGTGCCTAGCCAGTGTCTAGCCTGTGCATAGCCAGTGTCTAGGCCTTGTCTAACCTGTGCCTAGCCAGTGTCTTGCCTGTGCATAGCCAGTGTCTAGCCTGTGCATAGCCAGTGTCTAGCCTGTGCCTTGTCTGTGATTCGCATGTGCATAGCTTGTGCATAGCCAGTGTCTAGCCTATGCCTAGCCAGTGTCTAGCCCATGCCTAGCCTGTGTCTAGCCTATGCCTAGACAGTGTCTAGCCTATGCCTAGCCAGTGTTTAGCCTTTACCTAGCCAGTGTCTAGTCTGTGCCTAGCCAGTGTCTAGCCTGTGCATAGCCAGTGTCTAGCCTGTGCATAGCCAGTGTCTAGCCTGTGTTTAGCCTGTGCTTAGCGAGTGTCTAGCCTGTGCCTAGCCACTGTCTACCCCTTGTCTACCCTGTGCCTAGCCAGTGTCTAGCCTGTGCATAGCCAGTGTCTAGCCTGTGCATAGCCAGTGTCTAGCCTGTGCCTAGACTGTGCCTTGTCTGTGATTCGCATGTGCATAGCTTGTGCATAGCCAGTGTCTATCCTATGCCTAGCCAGTTTCTAGCCTATGCCTAGCCAGTTTTTAGCCTTTGCCACTAGCCACTGTCTAGCCCTTGTCTAACCTGTGCCTAGCCAGTGTCTAGCCTGTGCATAGCCAGTGTCTAGCCAGTGCATAGCCAGTGTCTAGCCTGTGTCTAGACTGCACCTTGTCTGTGATTCGCATGTGCATAGCTTGTGCATAGCCAGTGTCTAGCCTATGCCTAGCCAGGTTCTAGCCTATGCCTAGCCAGGTTCTAGCCTATGCCTAGCCAGGTTCTAGCCTATGCCTAGCCTGTGTCTAGCCTATGCCTAGCCTGTGTCTAGCCTATGCCTAGACAGTGTCTAGCCTATGCCTAGACAGTGTCTAGCCTATGCCTAGACAGTGTCTAGCCTATGCCTAGACAGTGTCTAGCCTATGCCTAGACAGTGTCTAGCCTATGCCTAGACAGTGTCTAGCCTATGCCTAGCCAGTTTTTAGCCTTAGCCAAGCCAGTGTCTAGTCTGGGCCTAGCCAGTGTCCAACCTGTGCATAGCCAGTGTCTAGCCTGTGCATAGCCAGTGTCTAGCCTGTGCATAGCCAGTGTCTAACCTGTGCTTAGCCAGTGTCTAGCCTGTACATAGCCAGTGTCTAGCCTTTGCCTAGCTAGTGTCTAGCCCGAGTCTAACCTGTGCCTTGCCTGTGATTGGCATGTGCAAAGCAGTGTCCAGCCAGTGTCTAGCCAGTGTCTAGCCAGTGTCTAGCCAGTGTCTAGCCAGTGTCTAGCCAGTGTCTAGCCAGTGTCTAGCCAGTGTCTAGCCAGTGTCTAGCCTGTGTCTAGCCAGTGTCTAGCCAGTGTTTAGCCAGTGTCTAGCCAGTGTTTAGCCAGTGTCTAGCCAGTGCATAGCCAGTGTCTAGCCTGTGCATAGCCAGTGTCTAGCCTGTGCCTAGTTTGTGCCTTGTCTGTGATTCGCATGTGAATAGCTTGTGCATAGCCAGTGTCTATTCTGTGCCTAGCCAGTGTCTAGCCTATGCCTAGCCTGTGTCTAGCCTATGCCTAGACAGTGTCTAGCCTATGCCTAGCCAGTGTTTAGCCTTTGCCTAGCCAGTGTCTAGTCTGTGCCTAGCCAGTGTCTAGCCTGTGCATAGCCAGTGTCTAGCCTGTGCATAGCCAGTGTCTAGCCCGAGTCTTACCTGTGCCTTGCCTGTGATTGGCATGTGCAAAGCAGTGTCCAGTCAGTGTCTAGCTAGTGTCAAGCCCGTGTCCTGTTAGTTTCTAGCCAGTGTCTAGCCAGTGTCTAGTCAGTGTCTAGCCAGTGTCTAGCCAGTGTCTAGCCAGTGTCTAGCCTGTGCCTAGCCTGCGTCTAGCCTATGCCTAGCCAGTGTTTAGCCTTTGCCTAGCCAGTGTCTAGTCTGTGCCTAGCCAGTGTCTAGCCTGTGCATAGCTAGTGTCTAGCCTGTGCATAGCCAGTGTCTAGCCTGTGCATAGCCAGTGTCTAGCCCGAGTCTTACCTGTGCCTTGCCTGTGATTGACATGTGAAAAGCAGTGTCCAGTAAGTGTCTAGCCAGTGTCAAGCCCGTGTCCTGTTAGTTTCTAGCCATTGTCTAGCCAGTGTCTAGTCAGTGTCTAGCCAGTGTCTAGCCAGTGTCTAGCCTGTGCCTAGCCTGTGCCTAGCCTGTGCCTAGCCTGTGCCTAGCCTGTGTTTAGCCTGTGCTAAGCCAGTGTTTACCCTGTGCTAAGCCAGTGTCTAGCCTGTGCCTAGACAGTGCATAGCCTGTGCCTAGCCAGTGTCTAGGCACAGGCCAGTATCTAGCCAGTGTCTAGCCTGTGCCTAGCCAGTGTCTAGCCATAGGCCAGTATCTAGCCAGTGTCTAGCCAATGTCTAGCCAGTGTCTAGCCAATGTCTAGCCAGTGTCTAGCCAATGTCTAGCCAGTGTCTAGCCAATGTCTAGCCAGTGTCTAGCCAGTGTCTAGCCAGTCTAGCCAGTGTCTAGCCAGTGCCTAGCCAGTGCCTAGTCTGTGCCTGACCAGTGTCTAGCCAGTGTCATGCCAGTTTCTAGCCAGTGTCTAGCCAGTGTCTAGCGAGTATCTAGCCAGTGCCTAACGAGTGTCTAACGAGTGTCTAGCAAGTGTCTAGCTACTGTCTATCCAGTGTCTAGCCTATGACTAGACAGTGTCTACCCTATGCCTTGCCAGTGTTTAGCATTTGCCTAGCCAGTGTCTAGTCTGGGCCTAGCCAGTGTCTAGCCTGTGCATAGCCAGTGTCTAGCCTGTGCATAGCCAGTGTCTAGCCAGTGCCTAGCCTGTGTTTAGCCTGTGCTTAGCCAGTGTCTAGCCTGTGCATAGCCTGTGCATAGCCAGTTTCTAGCCTGTGTCTAGCCTGTGTCTAGACTGTGCCTTGTCTGTGATTCGCATGTGCATAGCTTGTGCATAGCCAGTGTCTAGCCTATGCCTAGCCAGTGTCTAGCCTATGCCTAGCCAGTGTCTAGCCTATGCCTAGCCTGCGTCTAGCCTTTGCCTAGACAGTGTCTAGTCTATGCCTAGCCACTGTCTAGCCCTTGTCTAACCTGTGCCTAGCCAGTGTCTAGCCTGTGCATAGCCAGTGTCCAGCTAGTGCATAGCCAGTGTCTAGCCTGTGCCTAGACTGTGCCTTGTCTGTGATTCGCATGTGCATAGCTTGTGCATAGCCAGTGTCTAGCCTATGCCTAGCCAGTGTCTAGCCCATGCCTAGCCTGTGTCTAGCCTATGCCTAGACAGTGTCTAGCCTATGCCTAGCCAGTGTTTAGCCTTTGCCTAGCCAGTGTCTAGTCTGTGCCCAGCCAGTGTCTAGCCTGTGCATAGCCAGTGTCTAGCCTGTGCATAGCCAGTGTCTAGATTATGCCTAACCAGTGTCTAGCCTATGCCTAGCCAGTGTCTAGCCTATGCCTAGCCGGTGTTTATCATGTGCCTAGCCAGTGTTTAGTCTGTGCCTAGCCAGTGTCTAGCCTGTGTATGGCCAGTTTCTAGCCTGGGCATAGCCAGTGTCTAGCCGAAGCCTAGCTAGTGTCTAGCCTGTGCCTTGCCTGTGATGGACATGTGCATAGCAGTGTCCAGTCAGTGTCCAGTCAGTGTCTAGTCGGTGTCTAGCCAGTGTCTAGCCAGTGTCTAGCCAGTGTCTAGCCAGTGTCTAGCCAGTGTCTAGCCAGTGTCTAGCCAGTGTCTAGCCAGTGTCTAGCCAGTGTCTAGCCAGTGTATAGCCAGTGTCTAGCCAGTGTCTAGCCAGTGTCTAGCCAGTGCCTAGCCCTTGTCTAACCTGTGCCTAGCCAGTGTCTTGTCTGTGCATAGCCAGTGTCTAGCCTGTGCATAGCCAGTGTCTAGCCTGTTTCTAGACTGTGCCTTGTCTGTGATTCGCATGTGGCACAGGCCAGTATCTAGCCAGTGTCTAGCCTGTGCCTAGCCAGTGTCTAGCCATAGGCCAGTATCTAGCCAGTGTCTAGCCAATGTCTAGCCAGTGTCTAGCCAATGTCTAGCCAGTGTCTAGCCAATGTCTAGCCAGTGTCTAGCCAGTGTCTAGCCAGTGTCTAGCCAGTGCCTAGCCAGTGCCTAGTCTGTGCCTGACCAGTGTCTAGCCAGTGTCATGCCAGTTTCTAGCCAGTGTCTAGCCAGTGTCTAGCGAGTGTCTAGCCAGTGCCTAACGAGTGTCTAACGAGTGTCTAGCAAGTGTCTAGCTACTGTCTAGCCAGTGTCTAGCCTATGACTAGACAGTGAATACCCTATGCCTTGCCAGTGTTTAGCATTTGCCTAGCCAGTGTCTAGTCTGGGACTAGCCAGTGTCTAGCCTGTGCATAGCCAGTGTCTAGCCTGTGCATAGCCAGTGTCTAGCCAGTGCCTAGCCTGTGTTTAGCCTGTGCTTAGCCAGTGTCTAGCCTGTGCCTAGCCACTGTCTAGCCCTTGTCTAACCTGTGCCTAGCCAAAGTCTAGCCTGTGCATAGCCTGTGCATAGCCAGTGTCTAGCCTGTGTCTAGCCTGTGTCTAGACTGTGCCTTGTCTGTGATTCGCATGTGCATAGCTTGTGCATAGCCAGTGTCTAGCCAGTGTCTAGCCAGTGTCTAGCCAGTGGCTAGCCTGTGCCTAGCCTGTGCCTATCCTGTGCCTGTCCTGTGCCTAGCCTGTGTTTAGCCTGTGCTTAGCCAGTGTCTAGCCTGTGCCTAGCCACTGTCTAGGCCTTGTCTAACCTGTGCCTAGCCAGTGTCTTGCCTGTGCATAGCCAGTGTCTAGCCTGTGCATAGCCAGTGTCTAGCCTGTGTCTAGACTGTGCCTTGTCTGTGATTCGCATGTGCATAGCTTGTGCATAGCCAGTGTCTAGCCTATGCCTAGCCAGTGTCTAGCCTATGCCTAGCCTGTGTCTAGCCTTTGCCTAGACAGTGTCTAGTCTATGCCTAGCCACTGTCTAGCCCTTGTCTAACCTGTGCCTAGCCAGTGTCTAGCCTGTGCATAGCCAGTGTCTAGCCTGTGCATAGCCAGTGTCTAGCCTGTGCCTAGACTGTGCCTTGTCTGTGATTCGCATGTGCATAGCTTGTGCATAGCCAGTGTCTAGCCTATGCCTAGCCAGTGTCTAGCCCATGCCTAGCCTGTGTCTAGCCTATACCTAGACAGTGTCTAGCCTATGCCTAGCCAGTGTTTAGCCTTTGCCTAGCCAGTGTCTAGTCTGTGCCTAGCCAGTGTCTAGCCTTTGTATAGCCAGTGTCTAGCCTGCGCATAGCCAGTGTCTAGCCTGTGCCTAGCCTGTGTTTAGCCTGTGCTTAGCGAGTGTCTAGCCTGTGCCTAGCCACTGTCTAGCCCTTGTCTACCCTGTGCCTAGCCAGTGTCTAGCCTGTGCATAGCCAGTGTCTAGCCTGTGCATAGCCAGTGTCTAGCCTGTGCCTAGACTGTGCCTTGTCTGTGATTCGCATGTGCATAGCTTGTGCATAGCCAGTGTCTATCCTATGCCTAGCCAGTGTCTAGCCTATGCCTAGCCAGGTTCTAGCCTATGCCTAGCCTGTGTCTAGCCTATGCCTAGCCTGTGTCTAGCCTATGCCTAGACAGTGTCTAGCCTATGCCTAGACAGTGTCTAGCCTATGCCTAGACAGTGTCTAGCCTATGCCTAGACAGTGTCTAGCCTATGCCTAGCCAGTTTTTAGCCTTAGCCTAGCCAGTGTCTAGTCTGGGCCTAGCCAGTGTCCAACCTGTGCATAGCCAGTGTCTAGCCTGTGCATAGCCAGTGTCTAGCCTGTGCATAGCCAGTGTCTAACCTGTGCTTAGCCAGTGTCTAGCCTGTACATAGCCAGTGTCTAGCCTTTGCCTAGCTAGTGTCTAGCCCGAGTCTAACCTGTGCCTTGCCTGTGATTGGCATGTGCAAAGCAGTGTCCAGCCAGTGTCTAGCCAGTGTCTAGCCAGTGTCTAGCCAGTGTCTAGCCAGTGTCTAGCCAGTGTCTAGCCAGTGTCTAGCCAGTGCATAGCCAGTGTCTAGCCTGTGCATAGCCAGTGTCTAGCCTGTGTCTAGACTGTGCCTTGTCTGTGATTCGCATGTGCATAGCTTGTGCATAGCCAGTGTCTAGCCTATGCCTAGCCAGTGTCTAGCCTATGCCTAGCCTGTGTCTAGCCTTTGCCTAGACACTGTCTAGCCCTTGTCTAACCTGTGCCTAGCCAGTGTCTAGCCTGTGCATAGCCAGTGTCTAGGCCTTGTCTAACCTGTGCCTAGCCAGTGTCTTGCCTGTGCATAGCCAGTGTCTAGCCTGTGCATAGCCAGTGTCTAGCCTGTGCCTTGTCTGTGATTCGCATGTGCAAAGCTTGTGCATAGCCAGTGTCTAGCCTATGCCTAGCCAGTGTCTAGCCCATGCCTAGCCTGTGTCTAGCCTATGCCTAGCCAGTGTCTAGCCTATGCCTAGCCAGTGTTTAGCCTTTACCTAGCCAGTGTCTAGTCTGTGCCTAGCCAGTGTCTAGCCTGTGCATAGCCAGTGTCTAGCCTGTGCATAGCCAGTGTCTAGCCTGTGCCTAGCCTGTGTTTAGCCTGTGCTTAGCGAGTGTCTAGCCTGTGCCTAGCCACTGTCTAGCCCTTGTCTACCCTGTGCCTAGCCAGTGTCTAGCCTGTGCATAGCCAGTGTCTAGCCTGTGCATAGCCAGTGTCTAGCCTGTGCCTAGACTGTGCCTTGTCTGTGATTCGCATGTGCATAGCTTATGCATAGCCAGTGTCTATTCTGTGCCTAGCCAGTGTCTAGCCTATGCCTAGCCTGTGTCTAGCCTATGCCTAGACAGTGTCTAGCCTATGCCTAGCCAGTGTTTAGCCTTTGCCTAGCCAGTGTCTAGTCTGTGCCTAGCCAGTGTCTAGCCTGTGCATAGCCAGTGTCTAGCCTGTGCATAGCCAGTGTCTAGCCTGTGCATAGCCAGTGTCTAGCCCGAGTCTTACCTGTGCCTTGCCTGTGATTGGCATGTGCAAAGCAGTGTCTAGTCAGTGTCTAGCTAGTGTCAAGCCCGTGTCCTGTTAGTTTCTAGCCAGTGTCTAGCCAGTGTCTAGTCAGTGTCTAGCCAGTGTCTAGCCAGTGTCTAGCCAGTGTCTAGCCTGTGCCTAGCCTGTGCCTAGCCTGTGTCTAGCCTATGCCTAGCCAGTGTTTAGCCTTTGCCTAGCCAGTGTCTAGTCTGTGCCTAGCCAGTGTCTAGCCTGTGCATAGCTAGTGTCTAGCCTGTGCATAGCCAGTGTCTAGCCTGTGCATAGCCAGTGTCTAGCCCGAGTCTTACCTGTGCCTTGCCTGTGATTGATATGTGAAAAGCAGTGTCCAGTAAGTGTCTAGCCAGTGGCAAACCCGTGTCCTGTTAGTTTCTAGCCATTGTCTAGCCAGTGTCTAGTCAGTGTCTAGCCAGTGTCTAGCCAGTGTCTAGCCAGTGTCTAGCCTGTGCCTAGCCTGTACCTAGCCTGTGCCTAGCCTGTGCCTAGCCTGTGTTTAGCCTGTGCTAAGCCAGTGTTTACCCTGTGCTAAGCCAGTGTCTAGCCTGTGCCTAGACAGTGCATAGCCTGTGCCTAGCCAGTGTCTAGGCACAGGCCAGTATCTAGCCAGTGTCTAGCCTGTGCCTAGACAGTGCATAGCCTGTGCCTAGCCAGTGTCTAGGCACAGGCCAGTATCTAGCCAGTGTCTAGCCTGTGCCTAGCCAGTGTCTAGCCATAGGCCAGTATCTAGCCAGTGTCTAGCCAATGTCTAGCCAGTGTCTAGCCAGTGTCTAGCCAGTGTCTAGCCAATGTCTAGCCAGTGTCTAGCCAGTGTCTAGCCAGTGTCTAGCCAGTGCCTAGCCAGTGCCTAGTCTGTGCCTGACCAGTGTCTAACCAGTGTCATGCCAGTTTCTAGCCAGTGTCTAGCGAGTGTCTAGCCAGTGCCTAACGAGTGTCTAACGAGTGTCTAGCAAGTGTCTAGCTACTGTCTATCCAGTGTCTAGCCTATGACTAGACAGTGTCTACCCTATGCCTTGCCAGTGTTTAGCATTTGCCTAGCCAGTGTCTAGTCTGGGCCTAGCCAGTGTCTAGCCTGTGCATAGCCAGTGTCTAGCCTGTGCATAGCCAGTGTCTAGCCAGTGCCTAGCCTGTGTTTAGCCTGTGCTTAGCCAGTGTCTAGCCTGTGCCTAGCCACTGTCTAGCCCTTGTCTAACCTGTGCCTAGCCAGTGTCTAGCCTGTGCATAGCCTGTGCATAGCCAGTTTCTAGCCTGTGTCTAGCCTGTGTCTAGACTGTGCCTTGTCTGTGATTCGCATGTGCATAGCTTGTGCATAGCCAGTGTCTAGCCTATGCCTAGCCAGTGTCTAGGCTAGACACAGGCTAGACACAGGCTAGGCACAGGCTAGCCTCTGGCTAGGCACAGGCTAGACACTGGCTAGGAACAAGCTAGACACAGGCTAGACACTGGCTAGGCATTGGCGATGCACTGGCTAGACACTGGCTAGGCACTGGCTATGCACATGCCAGTCACAGGCACGGCACATGCTAGACACTGGCTATGCACAAGGTAGACACTGGCTAGGGACAGTCTGGACACTGGCTTGGCACAAGCTATGCACATGCTAGCCACAGGCAAGGTACAGGCTAGACACTGACTAGGCACAGGCTAGACACTGGCTAGGCACAGGCTAGACACTGGCTAGGCACAGGCTAGACACTGGCTAGGCACAGGCTAAAAACTGGCTAGGCACAGGCTAGACACTGGCTGGGCACAGGCTAGACACAGGCTAGACAAAGGCTAGACACAGGCTTGACACAGGCTAGACACTGGGTAGGCACAGACTAGACACTGGCTAGGCACGAAACTAGGCACTGGCTAGGCACGAAAATAGACACGGGCTAGGCACAGGCTAAACACTGGCTAGGCACAGGCTATACACTGGCCAGGCACACGCTATACACTGGCTAGGCACAGACTAAACACTGGCTAGGCAGAGGCTAGACACGGGCCAGACACTGGCTAGGCACGGGCTAGGCACAGGCTAGACACAGGCTAGACACAGGCTAGGCACAGGCAAGGCACAGGCTAGACACTGGCTAGACACTGGCTAGGCACAGGCAAGACTCTGTCTAGGCACAGGCTAGACACAGGCTAGACACTGGCTAGGCACAGGCTAGACACAGGCTAGACACAGGCTAGACACAGTCTAGACACAAGCTAGACACAGTCTAGACACAAGCTAGACACAGGCTAGACACAGGCTAGACACAGGCTAGACACAAGCTAGACACAGGCTAGGCACAGGCTAGACACAGGCTAGACACAGGCTAGGCACAGGCTAGGCACAGGCTAGGCACAGGCTAGGCACAGGCTAGGCACAGGCTAGGCACAGGCTAGGCACAGGCTAGGCACAGGCTAGGCACAGGCTAGGCACAGGCTAGGCACAGGCTAGGCACAGGCTAAGCACAGGCTAGGAACAGGCTAGGCACAGGCTAGGCACAGGCTAGGCACAGGCTAGGCACAGGCTAGGCACAGGCTAGGCACAGGCTAGGCACAGGCTAGGCACAGGCTAGGCACAGGCTAGGCACAGGCTAGGCACAGACTAGGCACAGGCTAGGCACAGGCTAGGCACAGGCTAGGCACAGGCTAGGCACAGGCTAGGCACAGGCTAGGCACAGGCTAGGCACAGGCTAGGCACAGGCTAGGCACAGGCTAGGCACAGGCTAGGCACAGGCTAGGCACAGGCTAGGCACAGGCTAGGCACAGGCTAGGCACAGGCTAGGCACAGGCTAGGCACAGGCTAGGCACAGGCTAGGCACAGGCTAGGCACAGGCTAGGCACAGGCTAGGCACAGGCTAGGCACAGGCTAGGCACAGGCTAGGCACAGGCTAGGCACAGGCTAGGCACAGGCTAGGCACAGGCTAGGCACAGGCTAGGCACAGGCTAGGCACAGGCTAGGCACAGGCTAGGCACAGGCTAGGCACAGGCTAGGCACAGGCTAGGCACAGGCTAGGCACAGGCTAGGCACAGGCTAGGCACAGGCTAGGCACAGGCTAGGCACAGGCTAGGCACAGGCTAGGCACAGGCTAGGCACAGGCTAGGCACAGGCTAGGCTCACAGGCTAGGCACAGGCTAGGCACAGGCTAGGCACAGGCTAGGCACAGGCTAGGCACAGGCTAGGCACAGGCTAGGCACAGGCTAGGCACAGGCTAGGCACAGGCTAGACACAGGCTGGGCACAGGCTAGACACTGGCTAGGCACCGGCTAGAGACTGGCTAGCTACAGGCTAGGCACTGGCTAGGTACAGGCTAGGCACTGGCTAGACACAGGCAAGACATAGGCTAGACAGAGGCTATGCACAGGCTAGGCACAGGCTAGGCACTGGCTAGGCACAGGGTAGGCACAGGCTAGGCACAGGCTAAGCACAGGCTAGACACCGGCTAGACACCGGCTAGACACCGTCAAGACACTGACTAGACACAGGCTAGACAGAGGCTATACACTGGCTAGGCACAGGCTATGCTCTGGCTATGCACAGGCTAGAAACAGGCTAGACTCTGGCTATGCACAAGCTAGAGAAAGTCTAGACACTGGCTAGGCACAGGCTAGACACAGGCTAGACACAGGCTAGACACAGGCTAGACACAGGCTAGCCACAGGCTAGACACAGGCTAGACACAGGCTAGACACAGGCTAGACACAGGCTAGACACAGGCTAGAAACAAGCTAGACACAGGCTAGATACAGGCTAGACACAGGCTAGACACAGGTTAGGCACAGGCTAGACACAGGCTAGACACAGGCTAGACACAGGCTAGACACAGGATAGACACTGGCTAGGCACAGGCAAGACACAGGCTAGACACAGGCCAGAAAAAGGCTAGACACTGGCTAGGCACAGGCTAGACACTGACTAGGCACAGGCTAGGCACAGGCTAGACTCTGGCTAAACACAGGCTAGACACAGGCTAGACACAGGCTAGACACAGGCTAGACACAGGCTGGACACAGGCTAGACACAGGCTAGACACAGGCTAGACACAGGCTGGACACAGGCTAGACACAGGCTAGACACAGGCGAGACACAGGCTAGACACAGGCTAGACACAGGCTAGGCACAGGCAAGGCACAGGCTAGACACTGGCTAGACACTGGCTAGGCACAGGCAAGACTCTGTCTAGGCACAGGCTAGACACAGGCTAGACACTGGCTAGGCACAGGCTAGACACAGGCTAGACACAGGCTAGACACAGGCTAGACACAGTCTAGACACAAGCTAGACACAGTCTAGACACAAGCTAGACACAGGCTAGACACAGGCTAGACACAGGCTAGACACAGGCTAGACACAAGCTAGACACAGGCTAGGCACAGGCTAGACACAGGCTAGGCACAGGCTAGGCACAGGCTAGCCACAGGCTAGGCACAGGCTAGGCACAGGCTAAGCACAGGCTAGGCACAGGCTAGGCACAGGCTAGGCACAGGCTAGGCACTGGCTAGGCACAGGCTATACATTGGCTAGGTACAGGCTAGGCACTGGCTAGGTACAGGCTAGGTACTTGCTAGGTACTGGCTAGGCACTGGCTAGGTACAGGCTATGCAAATGCCAGTCACAGGCAAGGCACAGCCTAGACACAGGCTAGACACTGGCTAGGCACAGGCTTGGCATAGAAAAGATACAGGCTAGACACAGGCTAGACACAGGCTAGACACAGGCTAGACACAGGCTAGACACAGGCTAGACACAGGATAGACACAGGCTAGACACAGGCTAGACACAGGCTAGACACAGGCTAGACACAAGCTAGGCACTAGCTAGGCACAGGCTAGGCACAGGCTAGGCACAGGCTAGGCACAGGCTAGGCACAGGCTAGACACAGGCTAGACATAGGCTAGACACAGGCTAGACACAGGCTAGACACAGGCTAGACATAGGCTAGACACAGGCTAGACACAGGCTAGACACAGGCTAGGCACAGGCTAGGCACAGGCTAGACACAGGCTAGACACATTCAAGACACAGGCTAGACACAGGTTAGACACAGGCTAGACACCGGCTTGACACCGTCAAGACACAGACTAGACACAGGCTAGACAGAGGCTGTACACTGGCTAGGCACAGGCTAGAATGTGGCTAGACAAAGGCTTGACACAGGCTAGGCACGGGCTACGCACTGGCTAGACACTGGCTAGGCACACGCTATGCACATGCCAGTCTCAGGCGAGGCACAGGCTAGACACAGGCTAGACACTGGCTAGGCACAGGCTAGACACTGGCTAGGCACAGGCTATGCACATGCCAGTCACAGGCAAGGCACAGGCCAGACACAGGCTAGACACTGGCTAGGCACAGGCTTGGCACAGAATAGATACAGGCTAGACACAGGCTAGACACAGGCTAGACACAGGCTAGACACAGGCTAGACACAGGCTAGACACAGGCTAGACACAGGCTAGACACAGGCTAGACACAGGCTAGACACAGTCTAGACACAGGCTAGACACCGGCTAGACACCGGCTAGACACAGGCTAGACAGAGGCTATACACTGGCTAGACAGAGGCTATACACTGGCTAGGCGCAGGCTAGACTCTGGCTATGCACAGGCTAGACAAAGGCTTGACACTGGCTAGGCACAGGCTAGGCACTGGCTAGACACTGGCTGGACACAGGCTAGACACAGGCTAGACACAGGCTAGACACAGGCTAGACACAGGCTAGACACAGGCTAGACACAGGCTAGACACAGGCTAGACACAGGCTAGACACAGGCTAGACACAGTCTAGACACAGGCTAGACACCGGCTAGACACCGGCTAGACACAGGCTAGACAGAGGCTATACACTGGCTAGACAGAGGCTATACACTGGCTAGGCGCAGGCTAGACTCTGGCTATGCACAGGCTAGACAAAGGCTTGACACTGGCTAGGCACAGGCTAGGCACTGGCTAGACACTGGCTAGGCACAGGCTATACATTGGCTAGGTACAGGCTAGGCACTGGCTAGGTACAGGCTAGGTACTGGCTAGGTACAGGCTAGGCACTGGCTAGGTACAGGCTAGGCAGAGGCTAGGCACAGGCCATGCACATGCCAGTCACAGGCAAGGCACAGGCTAGACACAGGCTAGACACTGGCTAGACACAGGCTAGACTAGGCTAGACAGAGGCTATGCACAGGCTAGGCACAGGCTAGGCACTGGCTAGGCACAGGGTAGGCACAGGCTAGGCACAGGCTAAGCACAGGCTAGACACCGGCTAGACACCGGCTAGACACCGTCAAGACACTGACTAGACACAGGCTAGACAGAGGCTATACACTAGCTAGGCACAGGCTAGACTCTGGCTATGCACAGGCTAGAAACAGGCTAGACTCTGGCTATGCACAAGCTAGAGAAAGGCTAGACACTGGCTAGACACAGGCTAGACACAGGCTAGACACAGGCTAGACACAGGCTAGACACAGGCTAGCCACAGGCTAGACACAGGCTAGACACAGACGAGACACAGGCTAGAAACAAGCTAGATACAGGTTAGGCACAGGCTAGGCACAGGCTAGGCACAGGCTAGGCACAGGCTAGGCACAGGCTAGGCACAGGCTAGGCACAGGCTAGGCACAGGCTAGGCACAGGCTAGGCACAGGCTAGGCAGAGGCTAGGCACAGGCTAGGCACAGGCTAGGCACAGGCTAGGCACAGGCTAGGCACAGGCTAGGCACAGGCTAGGCACAGGCTAGGCACAGGCTAGGCACAGGCTAGGCACAGGCTAGGCACAGGGCTAGGCACAGGCTAGGCACAGGCTAGGCACAGGCTAGGCACAGGCTAGGCACAGGCTAGGCACAGGCTAGGCACAGGCTAGGCACAGGCTAGGCACAGGCTAGGCACAGGCTAGGCACAGGCTAGGCACAGGCTAGGCACAGGCTAGGCACAGGCTAGGCACAGGCTAGGCACAGGCTAGGCACAGGCTAGGCACAGGCTAGGCACAGGCTAGGCACAGGCTAGGCACAGGCTAGGCACAGGCTAGGCACAGGCTAGGCACAGGCTAGGCACAGGCTAGGCACAGGCTAGGCACAGGCTAGGCACAGGCTAGGCACAGGCTAGGCACAGGCTAGGCACAGGCTAGGCACAGGCTAGGCACAGGCTAGGCACAGGCTAGGCACAGGCTAGGCACAGGCTAGGCACAGGCGGCTAGGCACAGGCTAGGCACAGGCTAGGCACAGGCTAGGCACAGGCTAGGCACAGGCTAGGCACAGGCTAGGCACAGGCTAGGCACAGGCTAGGCACAGGCTAGGCACAGGCTAGGCACAGGCTAGGCACAGGCTAGGCACAGGCTAGGCACAGGCTAGGCACAGGCTAGGCACAGGCTAGGCACAGGCTAGGCACAGGCTAGGCACAGGCTAGGCACAGGCTAGGCACAGGCTAGGCACAGGCTAGGCACAGGCTAGGCACAGGCTAGGCACAGGCTAGGCACAGGCTAGGCACAGGCTAGACACATGCTAGACACAGGCTAGACACATGCTAGACACAGGCTAGACACAGGCTTGACAGAGGCTATACACTGGCCAGGCACAGGCTAGACTCTGGCTATGCACAGGCTAGACATAAGCTAGACACTGGCTAGGCACAGGCTAGGCACTGGCTAGAGACAGGCTAGACACAGGCTAGACACAGGCTAGACACAGGCTGGACACAGGCTAGACACAGGCTAGACACATGCTAGACACAGGCTAGACACAGGCTAGACACAGGCTAGACACAGGCTAAACACAGGCTAGACACAGGCTAGACACAGGCTAGACACAGGCTAGACACAGGCTAGACACAGGCTAGACACAGGCTAGACACAGGCTAGACACAGGCTGGGCACAGGCTAGACACAGGCTGGGCACAGGCTAGACACTGGCTAGGCACCGGCTAGAGACTGGCTAGCTACAGGCTAGGCACTGGCTAGGTACAGGCTAGGCACTGGCTAGACACAGGCAAGACATAGGCTAGACAGAGGCTATGCACAGGCTAGGCACAGGCTAGGCACTGGCTAGGCACAGGGTAGGCACAGGCTAGGCACAGGCTAAGCACAGGCTAGACACCGGCTAGACACCGGCTAGACACCGTCAAGACACTGACTAGACACAGGCTAGACAGAGGCTATACACTGGCTAGGCACAGGCTAGGCTCTGGCTATGCACAGGCTAGACACAGGCTAGACTCTGGCTATGCACAAGCTAGAGACAGGCTAGACACTGGCTAGGCACAGGCTAGACACAGGCTAGACACAGGCTAGACACAGGCTAGACACAGGCTAGCCACAGGCTAGACACAGGCTAGACACAGGCTAGACACAGGCTAGACACAGGCTAGACACAGGCTAGACACAGGCTAGACACAGGCTAGATACAGGCTAGACACAGGCTAGACACAGGCTAGACACAGGCTAGACACAGGCTAGACACAGGCTAGACACAGGCTAGACACAGGCTAGACACTGGGCTAGGCACAGGCAAGACACAGGCTAGACACAGGCCAGAAAAAGGCTAGACACTGGCTAGGCACAGGCTAGACACTGACTAGGCACAGGCTAGACACAGGCTAGACACAGGCTAGACACAGGCTAGACACAGGCTAGACACAGGCTAGACACAGGCTAGACACAGGCTAGACACAGGCTAGACACAGGCTAGACACAGGCTAGACACAGGCGAGACACAGGCTAGACACAGGCTAGACACAGGCTAGGCACAGGCAAGGCACAGGCTAGACACTGGCTAGACACAGGCTAGGCACAGGCTAGACACTGGCTAGGCACAGGCTAGACACAGGCTAGACACTGGGCTAGGCACAGGCTAGACACAGGCTAGACACAGGCTAGACACAGGCTAGACACAGGCTAGACACAGGCTAGACACAGGCTAGACACAGGCTAGACACAGGCTAGACACAGGCTAGACACAGGCTAGACACAGGCTAGACACAAGCTAGACACAGGCTAGGCACAGGCTAGACACAGGCTAGGCACAGGCTAGGCACAGGCTAGCCACAGGCTAGGCACAGGCTAGGCACAGGCTAGGCACAGGCTAGGCACAGGCTAGGCACAGGCTAGGCACAGGCTAGGCACAGGCTAGGCACAGGCTAGGCACAGGCTAGGCACAGGCTAGGCAAAGGCTAGGCACAGGCTAGGCACAGGCTAGGCACAGGCTAGGCACAGGCTAGGCACAGGCTAGGCACAGGCTAGGCACAGGCTAGGCACAGGCTAGGCACAGGCTAGGCACAGGCTAGGCACAGGCTAGGCACAGGCTAGGCACAGGCTAGGCACAGGCTAGGCACAGGCTAGGCACAGGCTAGGCACAGGCTAGGCACAGGCTAGGCACAGGCTAGGCACAGGCTAGGCACAGGCTAGGCACAGGCTAGGCACAGGCTAAACACAGGCTAAACACAGGCTAGGCACAGGCTAGGCACAGGCTAGGCACAGGCTAGGCACAGGCTAGGCACAGGCTAGGCACAGGCTAGGCACAGGCTAGGCACAGGCTAGGCACAGGCTAGGCACAGGCTAGACACAGGCTAGACACAGGCTAAACACAGGCTAGACACAGGCTAGACACAGGCTAGACTCTGGCTAGGCACAGGCTAGACATAAGCTAGACACTGGCTAGGCACAGGCTAGGCACTGGCTAGAGACAGGCTAGACACAGGCTAGACACAGGCTAGACACAGGCTGGACACAGGCTAGACACAGGCTAGACACAGGCTAGACACAGGCTAGACACAGGCTAGACACAGGCTAGACACAGGCTAAACACAGGCTAGACACAGGCTAGACACAGGCTAGACACAGGCTAGACACAGGCTAGACACAGGCTAGACACAGGCTAGACACAGGCTAGACACAGGCTAGACACAGGCTGGGCACAGGCTAGACACAGGCTGGGCACAGGCTAGACACTGGCTAGGCACTGGCTAGAGACTGGGCTAGCCACAGGCTAGGCACTGGCTAGGCACAGGCTAGACACAGGCTAGACACAGGCTAGACACAGGCTAGACAGAGGCTAGGCACAGGCTAGACACAGGCTAGGCACAGGCTAGACACAGGCTAGACACCGGCTAGACACCGGCTAGACACCGGCTAGACACCGGCTAGACACCGGCTAGACACCGTCTAGACACTGACTAGACACAGGCTAGACAGAGGCTAGACACAGGCTAGACACAGGCTAGACACAGGCTAGACACAGGGTAGACACAGGCTAGAAACTGGCTAGGCACAGGCTAGAGAAAGGCTAGACACTTGCTAGGCACAGGCTAGACACAGGCTAGACACAGGCTAGACACAGGCTAGACACAAGCTAGACACAGGCTAGACACAGGCTAGACACAGGCTAGACACAGGCTAGACACAGGCTAGACACAGGCTAGACACAGGCTAGACACAGGCTAGACACAGGCTAGACACAGGCTAGACACAGGCTAGGCACAGGCTAGACACAGGCTAGACACAGGCTAGACACAGGCTAGACACAGGCTAGACACTGGCTAGGCACAGGCTAGGCACAGGCTAGACACAGGCTAGACAAAGGCTAGACACTGGCTAGGCACAGGCTAGACACTGGGCTAGGCACAGGCTAGGCACAGGCTAGACTCTGGCTAAGCACAGGCTAGACACAGGCTAGACACAGGCTAGGCACAGGCTAGGCACAGGCTGGACACAGGCTAGACACAGGCTGGACACAGGCTAGACACAGGCTAGACACAGGCTAGACACAGGCTGGACACAGGCTAGACACAGGCTAGACACAGGCTGAGACACAGGCTAGACACAGGCTAGACACAGGCTAGGCACAGGCTAGGCACAGGCTAGACACTGGCTAGACACTGGGCTAGGCACAGGCTAGACTCTGGCTAGGCACAGGCTAGACACAGGCTAGACACTGGCTAGGCACAGGCTAGACACAGGCTAGACACAGGCTAGACACAGGCTAGACACAGGCTAGACACAGGCTAGACACAGGCTAGACACAGGCTAGACACAGGCTAGACACAGGCTAGACACAGGCTAGACACAGGCTAGACACAGGCTAGACACAGGCTAGACACAGGCTAGGCACAGGCTAGACACAGGCTAGGCACAGGCTAGGCACAGGCTAGGCACAGGCTAGGCACAGGCTAGGCACAGGCTAGGCAGGGCTAGGCTGGGCTAGGCACAGGCTAGGCTGGGCTAGGCTGGGCTAGGCACAGGCTAGGCCTGGGCTAGGCACAGGCTAGGCACAGGCTAGGCACAGGCTAGGCACAGGCTAGGCACAGGCTAGGCTGGACAGGCTAGGCACAGGCTAGGCACAGGCTGGCTAGGCTGGGGCTAGGCACAGGCTAGGCACAGGCTAGGCACAGGCTAGGCTGGGCTAGGCACAGGCTAGGCACAGGCTAGGCACAGGCTAGGCACAGGCTAGGCACAGGCTGGGCTGGCACAGGCTAGGCACAGGCTAGGCACAGGCTAGGCACAGGCTAGGCACAGGCTAGGCACAGGCTAGGCACAGGCTAGGCACAGGCTAGGCACAGGCTAGGCACAGGCTAGGCACAGGCTAGGCACAGGCTAGGCACAGGCTAGGCACAGGCTAGGCACAGGCTAGGCACAGGCTAGGCACAGGCTAGGCACAGGCTAGGCACAGGCTAGGCACAGGCTAGGCACAGGCTAGGCACAGGCTAGGCTGGGCTAGGCACAGGCTAGGCACAGGCTAGGCACAGGCTAGGCACAGGCTAGGCACAGGCTAGGCTGGGCTAGGCTGGGCTAGGCACAGGCTAGGCACAGGCTAGGCTGGGCTAGGCCTGGGCTAGGCTGGGCTAGGCACAGGCTAGGCACAGGCTAGGCTGGAGGCTAGGCACAGGCTAGGCACAGGCTAGGCACAGGCTAGGCACAGGCTAGGCACAGGCTAGGCACAGGCTAGGCACAGGCTAGGCTGGGCTAGGCACAGGCTAGGCACAGGCTAGGCACAGGCTAGGCACAGGCTAGGCACAGGCTAGGCACAGGCTAGGCACAGGCTAGGCACAGGCTAGGCACAGGCTAGGCACAGGCTAGGCACAGGCTAGGCACAGGCTAGGCACAGGCTAGGCACAGGCTAGGCACAGGGCTAGGCACAGGCTAGGCACAGGCTAGGCACAGGCTAGGCACAGGCTAGGCACAGGCTAGGCTCGGCTAGGCACAGGCTAGGCACAGGCTAGGCACAGGCTAGGCACAGGCTAGGCACAGGCTAGGCACAGGCTAGGCTACAGGCTAGGCACAGGCTAGGCACAGGCTAGGCACAGGCTAGGCACAGGCTAGGCACAGGCTAGGCACAGGCTAGGCCTGGGCAGGCTAGGCACAGGCTAGGCACAGGCTAGGCACAGGCTGGGCACAGGCTAGGCTGGGCTAGGCTGGGCTGAGGCTAGGCACAGGCTGGGCTGAGGCTAGGCACAGGCTAGGCTCAGGCTAGGCACAGGCTAGGCACAGGCTAGGCACAGGCTAGGCTGGGCTAGGCACAGGCTAGGCACAGGCTAGGCACAGGCTAGGCACAGGCTAGGCACAGGCTGGGGCTGGGCTAGGCACAGGCTAGGCACAGGCTAGGCACAGGCTAGGCACAGGCTAGGCACAGGCTAGGCACAGGCTAGGCACAGGCTAGGCACAGGCTGGGCACAGGCTAGGCACAGGCTAGGCACAGGCTAGGCACAGGCTAGGCACAGGCTAGGCACAGGCTAGGCACAGGCTGGGCTAGGCTGGGCTAGGCACAGGCTAGGCACAGGCTAGGCACAGGCTAGGCACAGGCTGGGCACAGGCTAGGCACAGGCTAGGCACAGGCTAGGCACAGGCTAGGCACAGGCTAGGCACAGGCTAGGCACAGGCTAGACACAGGCTAGACACAGGCTAGGCACAGGCTAGGCACAGGCTAGGCACAGGCTAGGCTGGGCTAGGCACAGGGCTAGGCACAGGGCTAGGCACAGGCTAGGCACAGGCTAGGCACAGGCTAGGCACAGGCTAGGCTGGGCTAGGCACAGGCTAGGCACAGGCTAGGCTGGGCTAGGCACAGGCTAGGCACAGGCTAGGCACAGGCTAGGCACAGGCTAGGCACAGGCTAGGCACAGGCTAGGCACAGGCTAGGCAGGCTGGGCTAGGCTGGAGGCTAGGCACAGGCTAGGCACAGGCTAGGCTGGGCTAGGCTGGGCTAGGCTGGGCTAGGCTGGGCTAGGCTGGGCTAGGCACAGGCTAGGCACAGGCTAGGCACAGGCTAGGCACAGGCTAGGCACAGGCTAGGCACAGGCTAGGCTGGGCTAGGCACAGGCTAGGCACAGGCTAGGCACAGGCTAGGCACAGGCTAGGCACAGGCTAGGCACAGGCTAGGCACAGGCTAGGCACAGGCTAGGCACAGGCTAGGCACAGGCTAGGCACAGGCTAGGCACAGGCTAGGCACAGGCTAGGCACAGGCTAGGCACAGGCTAGGCACAGGCTAGGCACAGGCTAGGCACAGGCTGGGCACAGGCTAGGCACAGGCTGGGCACAGGCTAGGCACAGGCTAGGCACAGGCTAGGCACAGGCTAGGCACAGGCTAGGCACAGGCTAGGCACAGGCTAGGCACAGGCTAGGCACAGGCTAGGCACAGGCTAGGCACAGGCTAGGCACAGGCTAGGCACAGGCTAGGCACAGGCTAGGCACAGGCTAGGCACAGGCTAGGCACAGGCTAGGCACAGGCTAGGCACAGGCTAGGCACAGGCTAGGCTGGGCTAGGCACAGGCTAGGCTGGGCTAGGCACAGGCTAGGCACAGGCTAGGCACAGGCTAGGCTGGGCTAGGCACAGGCTAGGCACAGGCTAGGCACAGGCTAGGCACTGGGCTAGGCACAGGCTAGGCTGGGCTAGGCACAGGCTAGGCACAGGCTAGGCTGGGCTAGGCTAGGCAGGCTAGGCTAGGGCTAGGCACAGGCTAGGCACAGGCTAGGCACAGGCTAGGCACAGGCTAGGCCTGGGCTAGGCACAGGCTAGGCACAGGCTAGGCACAGGGCTAGGCACAGGCTAGGCACAGGCTAGGCACAGGCTAGGCTGGGCTAGGCACAGGCTAGCACACCTGGGCACAGGCTAGCACAGCCTAGGCACAGGCTAGGCACAGGCTAGGCACAGGCTAGGCACAGGCTAGACACAGGCTAGGCACAGGCTAGGCACAGGCTAGGCACAGGCTAGGCACAGGCTAAACACAGGCTAGACACAGGCTAGACACAGGCTAGACACAGGCTAGACACAGGCTAGACACAGGCTAGACACAGGCTAGACACAGGCTAGACACAGGCTAGACACAGGCTAGACACAGGCTAGACACAGGCTAGACACAGGCTAGACACAGGCTAGACACAGGCTAGACACAGGCTAGACACAGGCTAGACACAGGCTAGACACAGGCTAGACACAGGCTAGACACAGGCTAGACACAGGCTAGACAGAGGCTAGACACAGGCTAGACACAGGCTAGACACAGGCTAGACACAGGCTGGGCACAGGCTAGACACTGGCTAGGCACCGGCTAGAGACTGGCTAGCTACAGGCTAGGCACTGGCTAGGTACAGGCTAGGCACTGGCTAGGCACAGGGTAGGCACAGGCTAGGCACAGGCTAAGCACAGGCTAGACACCGGCTAGACACCGGCTAGACACCGGCTAGACACCGGCAAGACACTGGCTAGACACAGGCTAGACAGAGGCTATACACTGGCTAGGCACAGGCTAGGCTCTGGGCTAGGCACAGGCTAGACACAGGCTAGACTCTGGCTAGGCACAGGCTAGACACAGGCTAGACACTGGCTAGGCACAGGCTAGACACAGGCTAGACACAGGCTAGACACAGGCTAGACACAGGCTAGACACAGGCTAGACACAGGCTAGACACAGGCTAGGCACAGGCTAGACACAGGCTAGACACAGGCTAGACACAGGCTAGACACAGGCTAGACACAGGCTAGACACAGGCTAGACACAGGCAAGACACAGGCTAGACACAGGCTAGACACAGGCTAGACACAGGCTAGGCACAGGCTAGACACAGGCTAGACACAGGCTAGACACAGGCTAGACACAGGCTAGACACTGGCTAGGCACAGGCTAGACACAGGCTAGACACAGGCCAGACAAAGGCTAGACACTGGGCTAGGCACAGGCTAGACACAGGCTAGGCACAGGCTAGGCACAGGCTAGACATAGGCTAGGCACAGGCTAGACACAGGCTAGACACAGGCTAGGCACAGGCTAGACACAGGCTAGGCACAGGCTAGGCACAGGCTAGGCACAGGCTAGGCACAGGCTAGGCGCAGGCTAGGCACAGGCTAGGCACAGGCTAGGCACAGGCTAGGCACAGGGCTAGGCACAGGCTAGACACAGGCTAGGCACAGGCTAGACACAGGCTAGGCACAGGCTAGGCACAGGCTAGGCACAGGCTAGGCACAGGCTAGACACAGGCTAGACACAGGCTAGGCACAGGCTAGGCACAGGCTAGGCACAGGCTAGGCACAGGCTAGGCACAGGCTAGGCACAGGCTAGGCACAGGCTAGACACAGGCTAGGCACAGGCTAGACACATGCTAGACACATGCTAGACACAGGCTAGACACAGGCTAGACACAGGCTAGACACAGGCTAGACACAGGCTAGACACAGGCTAGACAGAGGCTAGACACTGGCTAGGCACAGGCTAGACTCTGGCTAGGCACAGGCTAGACATAAGCTAGACACTGGCTAGGCACAGGCTAGGCATTGGCTAGACACAGGCTAGACACAGGCTAGACACAGGCTAGACACAGGCTAGACACAGGCTAGACACAGGCTAGACACAGGCTGGACACAGGCTAGACACAGGCTAGACACAGGCTAGACACAGGCTAGACACAGGCTGGACACAGGGCTAGACACAGGCTAGACACAGGCTAGACACAGGCTAGACACAGGCTAGACACAGGCTAGACACAGGCTAGACACAGGCTAGACACAGGCTAGACACAGGCTGGACACTGGCTAGACACAGGCTAGACACAGGCTAGACACAGGCTAGACACAGGCTAGCCACAGGCTAGACACAGGCTAGGCACAGGCTAGACACAGGCTAGACACAGGCTAGACACAGGCTAGACACAGGCTAGACACAGGCTAGACACAGGCTAGACACAGGCTAGACACAGGCTAGACACAGGCTAGACACTGGGCTAGACACAGGCTAAACACAGGCTAGCCACAGGCTAGACACAGGCTAGACTGGGCTAGGCACAGGCTAGACACAGGCTAGGCACAGGCTAGACACAGGCTAGACACAGGCTAGACACTGGCTAGACACAGGCTAGACACAGGCTAGGCACAGGCTAGACACAGGCTAGACACGGGCTAGGCACAGGCTAGACACAGGCTAGACACAGGCTAGACACAGGCTAGACACTGGCTAGGCACAGGCTAGACAAGACACTGGCTAGGCACAGGCTAGACACTGACTAGGCACAGGGTTAGGCACTGGCTAGACACAGGCTAGACACAGGCTAGACACAGGCCTAGACACAGGCTAGACACAGGCTAGGGCTGGCCACAGGCTAGACAGGCTAGGCACAGGCTAGGCACAGGCTAGACACAGGCTAGACACAGGCTAGACACAGGCTAGACACAGGCTAGACACAGGCTAGGCACAGGCTAGCCTAGACACAGGCTAGACACAGGCTAGACAGGAGGCTAGACACTGGCTAGGCACAGGCTAGACACAGGCTAGGCACAGGCTAGCCTAGACACACTGGCTAGGCACAGGCAAGGCTAGGCACAGGCTAGACACAGGCTGAGCACAGGCTAGGCACACTAGGCACTGGCTAGACACTGGCTAGGCACACATATCACATGGCTCTGGCCAAGGCTGGAGCTAGAACAGGCTAGACACAGGCTAGACACAGGCTAGCACACATGCACAGGCCAGACACAGGCTAGACACAGGCTGAACCAGGCTAGACACAGGCTAGACACAGGCTAGACACAGGCTAGACACAGGCTAGACACAGGCTAGACACAGGCTAGACACAGGCTAGACACAGGCTAGACACAGGCTAGACACAGGCTAGACACAGGCTAGACAGCTGCAGGCTAGACACAGGCTAGACACAGGCTAGACACTGGCTAGACACAGGCTGAGACACAGGCTAAGGCTAGACACAGGCTGGACACAGGCTAGACACAGGCTAGACACAGGCTAGACACAGGCTAGACACAGGCTAGACACAGGCTAGACCCGGGCTAGACACAGGCTAGACACAGGCTAGACACAGGCTAGACACAGGCTAGACACAGGCTAGACACAGGCTAGACACAGGCTAGACACAGGCTAGACACAGGCTAGACACAGGCTAGACACTGGCTAGGCACAGGCTAGACACAGGCTAGGCACAGGCTAGGCACTGGCTAGGCACAGGCTAGACACAGGCTAGACACTGGCTAGGCACAGGCTAAACACAGTCTGAGCTTTCCAGGCTGATACTGTTTAAGCTTTGGGCTAAACACTAGGCTGAGCACAGGGCTAGATGCTATTGTGGCTGGGCACAGCAGGCTGGTGACTACATATAACAAACCCATTTTCAGAAACTAAAAAAAAAAAACTACAGACATAGACTATGGAACTGCTCCACTCTGCACAGCCCTTGTTCCTTCTTGTTTTTTCTTTTTTTCCATTTTATTTTCCTTATTATTTTCCTTCCATTCCCTTCTTATTCTTTATTTTATTATTATTTCCTTCCACTGTTACATTTTATTCCTCCATACCACCA
>JAEIFO010000785.1:0-25826 GCA_018903695.1 Zaprionus gabonicus | reverse complement strand
TACATCCTGATGCACGATTTGCCTCCACGCTCCTCTGTCCTGTGCGCGACTCCGCTAGTTGGTGATCCCAAGCGTCGCCAGAATTGCGTCCATCTAGTCACTCCAACGTGCGCGTGGTCTTCTTCTCCTACGTTGTCCGCCAACTACCGCATCGAAAACGGATCGAGCTGGAGTTGTTCCTTCCATACGGGCTATGTGGCCAAGCCAGCGAAGTCGCTGAATATTAATTCGCTTGACTATGTCCACATCGCCATATAGCTCATACAGCTCGTCGTTCCAACTGATACGGTAGGTTCCGCCAACGCAAACAGGTCCGAAGATCTTGCGAAGAATTTTTCTCTCGAAGACACCAAGAGCAGCTGCATCTGACTGCGTCACCGTCCAGGCTTCCGCACCATATAGAAGCACTGGGATGATGAGTGCCTTGTAAAGGGTTAGCTTCGTCTTTCGAGAGAGAGCTCTGCTTTTCATTTGCCTACTGAGCCCAAAGTAACTTCTGTTGGCAAGTGTGATCCTCCGCTTGATCTCCAGGCTGACATCGATGTTGCTGGTCACTGCAGTTCCTAGATAGACAAAGTCCTTGACCGACTCAAAGTCATAGTCTCCAGCAGTAAGATGAGAGTCAAGACGCCGCGTCTCTCGGTTACTGCACACCATAAACTTTGTTTTGCCCATATTCACTGCAAGACCAACTCTAGCCGATTCTCTTTCCATAGCTCCAAAAGCCGCCGACACATCACGCTTGGTACGACCAATGATGTCAATATCATCAGCGTAACCAAGGAGCTGGACACATTTCTGTCCCAGTATTGTGCCCCCTCGATGCACTCCAGCTTTCCTTATGACACTCTCCATTAGCAGGTTGAAGAGCACACAAGATAGCGAGTCGCCTTGTCTGAGACCCCGCCTAGTACTGAAGGTTTCGGACTGGTCATTTCCTACCTTGACAGAGCTGATGGTGTTGCTCAATGTCATACTACAAAGCCGTACTAGCTTTGCAGGAATACCAAGCTCAGACATGGTGGCGTACAGGCGTCCTCGCCGTGGACTATCAAAAGCAGCTTTAAAATCGACAAACAGGTGGTAGGTGTCGATTTGGTTCTCATACGCTTTCTCCAGGATCTGGCGTAGTGTGAAGATCTGGTCGGCTATGGACCGACCAGGGCGAAAGCCGCATTGATACGGTCCGATCAATGCTTCAGCATATGGCTTAAGTCGCTCACTCATTACGCTCGTGAGAACTTTGTATGCGACGGGAAGAAGACTGATGCCACGATAATTGGTGCGTTGTGTTGCATCACCCTTCTTCTGAATGGGGCAGATCATACTCAGATTCCAATCATTGGGCATGCTTTCAGCAAACCATACGTTGCAAATGAACTGGTGCATGCTCCTTACCAACTCATCGCGTCCAGCCTTAAACAGTTCAGCCGGTAGTCCGTCCGCTCCCGCGGCTTTATTGTTTTTAAGTCGTTTTATGGCGACTTTGACTTCCGTATGGCTAGGGATGGGAACTTCAACACCATCCTCTCTGATTGGGGTTAGTGGATCTTCTTCATCAGGCTCTTGGTTGTCTCCAGCCAAAAGGCTTTCAAGGGATCCCTCCATAACCTCAGTACTGTCTCTGCATCTGTGACAAGATTTCCATCATCCCTCCTGCAGGCAAGCGATCCAGACTTATACCCTTGAGTCATGCGTTTGACCCTCCGATAAAAGTCGCGGGCATCATTCCTGCTCCTGCTATTCTCCAACTTCTCACACTCAAGCCTTTCCATCTTCTGCTTCTTCCTCCTGAAAAGGCGCTTCTCATTTCTTCTCCGCGTCCTATAAATATCCACCACTGCTCGTGTGGCTCCTGCTCGCAGCGTCCGCCTGTATGCAGCGTTCTTTGCAGCAGTCGCTTCCCGACACTCCTGATCATACCATGAATTCCGTTTTGGGGGACGTTGGAATCCATGGATTTCCACAGTAGAAGTATTAATGGCGGTAGATATGCACGTCCACATATCTGACGTATTTATAGGCGTTGGAGGGTGCTGGCCAAGTCGGCCTCAGAGTCGAGCGGAGAAGGCATCCCTGTGCTGTTGTGATTGCAGCTTTTCGATGTCAAGCTTTCTTGGCATATCTTGACGTGAGGTTTTCGCGACACACAACCGTGCGCGAACCTTGGCTGCGACAAGGTAGTGGTCAGAGTCGATGTTAGGACCCCGGCAAGATCTCACATCAAGTATGCTAGACGCATGCCTTGCATCGATCACAACATGATCAATCTGGTTCCAAGTTAGACGATCAGGTGACAGCTTTGTGGATGTTGAGATGACGGTATCTTGTACTGCTAACTGTCATATTATGCGCAGCAGCAAAACCTATAAGTCTAAGCCCGTTTGCCGAGGTAGACTCATGTAGACTGTGCTGTCCAACGGTTAAAGAATCTGGCGGATCGTCGCAAGTCTCTCATTTACAGGTGTAAACTGTGAGACTCGGTGCCGTAGGCTGGCTCTTACGACGAATCCACAACCAAACTCGCGCCTATCTGTATGACAGCTGTAGTATATATTCCAATTACAATTCCTTTTCTTCATGCATCCCTTTCCGTTCCATCGCATTTCCTGGATAGCTGTAATGTCAGCCTTCAGATTGCTCAGAGTATCCACTAGTTGTTGCGTGGCGCCAGGCCTGTACAATGTGTGTACGTTCCAAGTGCCTACTCTCAGATCATTGTCCTTTTTGAATTTTCCGTGGTCGTCAACGTTTTTCGGGTATCTATCCGAGGCTCCTCTTGCATTCTTCGCTGATGTGCTGTTTTCCTTGGGTGGATATCAAGTCCTACGCCAAAACCTAATTTAAGGACTAGGATCCCGCCGTGCACTTTGGTTTATAACTCAGCGGTTGCTAAGTTACAATCCAGGGAAAACCACGTGGAGGTAGTGCGTCAACTTGAAGAAAGCAGGGACAAGGATCACATTGGCGCCCACCAAGTTGAACGCAGTCAGTAGCTTTACCTTGTATACCTTCCCCCAAATAGAGCTAATACTAATCTAAAAAAATATAATACCTTCTCAACAATTCGGCTTTCGGAAGAAGCATTCGACTGTCCAACAGGTCCATCGATAAATAAAAAAAAAAAAAAACAGACGACTTCGACAAAAAGAAGTTTTGCTATGCTGTGTACTTGGACATTGCTAAAGCATTTGACAAAGTATGGCACAAAGGACTACTGCATAAACTAAGAAATATATTACCAGATAACCTATATACCATACTTCAAAGCTATATAACGGACAGATATTTCTATATTAAATACGACGATGAATGCTCAGATATTATGCCAGTGTCAGCGGTGTTGCCCAAGGTAGTGTGCTTGGGCCCATATTATACCTCATATATACCTCTGATATTCCAACGCCAACTACTCCTGGATCAATGATTGCGACGTTCGATAAATAAGGACAAAACTCAACAAGTAATATACACAAAACGACAACCCAAAAATTTCGCAATTAAAATCAATGACAATCAAATATCATTAGACCCTTATGCTAAGTACCTTGGACTAACCATTGACTCAAAACTAACATGGAAACAGCACATTCTAAATAAACGAAATGAAATAAAATACAAATTTCGACAACTTAACTGGCTAATAGGAAAATATTCAAAACTAGAATTACATAATAAAATTTCAATATACAAGGCGATTATAAATCCAATATGGACGTATGGAATAGAACTCTGGGGAACTGCAAGTAAATCCCACTTACAGCTAATCCAGCGAACGCAATGGAAAATGCTCAAAATAATTACAAAAACCGAATGGTACATCAGAAACGAAGATATCCCTAATGATATAAACATTGAGACAGTCGACGAAACTATTAAAAAATGCAGCAAAAAACACACGAATCAACTACTTAGCCACCAAAACTTAAACTTGAGACTAATACCGATGAGACAATTGGAACCAAGAAGATTAAAATGCAAAACTCCAACAGAATTAAACCATTAACGTATTAGCGTACCTTTGAAATGGGAAGGGCAGCTACACTTTTTTCACAGCTAGCCAACCAATTACTTATTGTTATTTAAAAACAGATTGTAATTTAAAGAAAAATAAAAAAAAAAAAAAAAAAAAATTCAAATTGGTCCGTGACTACGTTGAACTCGTAGCCCTCAAGATAGCATCGCAGCTTCCTTATCGCCAATGGCCAGGCACTCCTTCTCCGTAGTCGAATAGTGGCTTTCGGCTACTGAGAGGCGTCGGCTTGCGTATGCGATCACTTGCTCGGTTCCCTGGATATGTTGTGTGAGCACGCCTCCCAGTCCAATGTCGCTCGCATCCGTCTGGAGTGTGAAGCGCTCGGCAAAGTCTGGGCAGGCTAGGACTGGCGCTTGCGTGAGACTCGTCTTCAACGCCTCGAACGCTAGCTGCTGGTCCTCGCTCCACACCCATTTGCGGCCCTTCTTGTTATTGTTATTTAAAAACAGATTGTAATTTAAAGAAAAATAATACTACATTTTGAAATTGCATACAATGCAAGGGCGGCGGGATGTTTATACCAACGTGGCAACAAAGGGTTAAACTAAGTTGCGAGCATCTCGCTTAAGCGGAGCTTTCACTCAATGAGAGCTCTCCCCGCTGAGAGCTTCTCTCCACATAGGTTTAAGAAATATCTCATCTTTTTGTAATAGTTATAACCATCTGAAGTGAGCACACGCGAATAAATAATTTGCAAACTAAGTGCAAAAGTGAACATATAAAAAAGTGCGTTTGTGTAATCTGCCCTCCTGCGTTCGTGAAGAACATAATGTATTCCAACGCAAAAGAAAATAATTAAACAAAAGATCTAAATCGGGAATAGAAAACTTGAAAGAATTTGAAAAAAGAAGAAAGTATACGAAAGAATATTTTTGAATCTTTTATTAATGAGTCTCAATGAATAAGTTATTTATTCAATGACGCCCCTACGTTGGGCGCCAGTTTTCTTATTAATAATAATAAGATATTAACTGTAACGTGCAACGGTATAGGGCTTTTTTGGATGATCTGTGCTTGCTCTAGCTCGTCGGCTTTGGGGGTGGTGGTCTTGCTTGGCCAGATCGTATTTCCGCTACACTAACTTATTATTATCAAGAATAGAGTTAACGTGCTGCGATATTAAGAAAGCTGGTAAAGAGAACCGGAAGACCTTTATAATCGATTCAAAAGCAGAAGAGACAGAGTGAAATATCGGAAAACGGACAAAATATAATGGCAAACGCGAAGCCACAGGTGTTGTTGTGGTCGCTTGTGCCCACCCTACCTATGGTCACCCACCTGAGAGCATAACTCTGGTGACCGCTTTGTCCCCTACAACCGCGGAATCATCATCCTAGGTTCGGTGCAGTGTAGGAGTACAAGGAATCGTCCATCAGAGTAGGGCTACGGAATAGCGGACACAAAGGATTAAAAGAATATCGTATACTTAGCAAGCAAGAGTAGGAATATAATAAAAAACTTAATCAATATTAAATGCTGGTTGCTAGCCATATGCTTCTGAGCTTCGAACAGAGCAAGAAAGAGCTTTATAAAATTATCTTTTCACTTATTATTTCTTTTCATTTTTGTTTGCATTACGATAAATTCATATACAAATTTTTTAATTTGGTAACTCATGTGCTTTTATAAAGAAAGAAAATTGTATGAGTGAACTGCTGTGCATGCATCAATACGAATAAAAGGCAATAACTCACCGCTGGTTACTTCCATCGACAAAAGATCGATCTGCCGGATCCTGGAAAAATGTGGCATGCTGGTGTTCTTGTTATAAATTTTTGTTGATTTGGTGACCGCCCATGCATAATGTTTCCTCAAAAAAAATATATTTTTTCTTTTTAGAACCTGAGCTGCGCAAAAATCATGTTTCCCTATAATTTCTACATAAATAATGTTTATTTATTTTTAAACCAGCTCTGGCTTGGTTCTAAAAGCTGAAAAGGGAAAAACAACAAAGGGGGGAACAGTTCGCAGTTGTTGAATTCGCCGCTGTGCAAAGGCTGTATCCGCTGACGGTCTCTTCTTTTGCAGCCTTACTCAGTGCTGTGACTTATAGCTTTCTGTTGGAAAAAAAACACAAATTTAACCTCACTCTAAAGAGGAAGAAACTTTACTCACGCAAAATTTTTGTAGAGAAAGCCAGTTAGCTTTTTTGCCTGATTTGCACTTTACTTTAATTTTCTTTTTCTTTTCCTTATTTTTAGGCCATGGATTTTAAAAAAATTCATGGTCTACTGTGTTTGTCGGAACGAGAATGTGCGTAACAGGCAGAAGGAGGCATCTCCGACCCCATAAACTATATATATTCTGTATCAGTATCAACAGCCGAGTCGATTGATGTATGTCTGTCTGTCCGTCTATCCGTCTGTCCGTCTGTATGAACGCCTGGATCTCAGCAACTATAAGAGCTAGAGCAATAAAATTATGTGACAATATACGTGTATATCCGGGTGTCTCAAAGTTTTTTTGAAATTTGGCCACGCCCCTTCCCGCCTCTGTAAATCAGTAATAACAGTTTAATATACACAATATACACCCAATAACAAAAGTTGTACATCTCACATGACAAATACCTTGCCACGGGTGTTTTCTGAAAATTTCATAGAAATCTGACTAAAAATAAGTGAAATATGATCCGAATTAAACACAATTTGAACGTATACTTATGCCCATATTAAGACCAAATTTACACATCATACCGAAGTTCGAATCGTCGGACACACAGCATTTTACAAAACTTTTTATTTGCATACAATGGTAACATAATTAGCTCAGAATGCAACTTTGCCGATCAATCAGTAAATGAGGCTGTGGCTTAGTGGTTAGAGTGGCGGACAGCGGTCCTGCGTGTTTGAGTACGAATCCCATGTGCGGCCGGCTGGTGAAACTTTTTATTTTAATTACTTTTTTTTGGTTATTTTTTTTTATTCTTATAAGCTTAAATGAAAACTACAGTTATTTAAAAATTAAATCTTATGTTTTTTTTTTTGCAATATTTAAGACAAGTTACGAATGTTAGAGCGGGACGCCGATACTTGCACGTCTGCATTTGCACATTTACGTTTCGGCGTCCCGCTCTCACGGGCTTTAAAAAGACAAACTTCGTAAAATGGTCTCAAACAATAAAAATGCCGATATTCCCACTTCTTGAGCGCGGATATTGGCCGAGAAAGTCAACGAATAGGCGCTGAAAAACTCGATGAGTTCCAACAGCTTTTCCCATGGGTAATCGCAATACATGATTGGGAGTCTTGGTTGATTTGCAGACCTGACAAGCATTGATATATATATGATATCGTCTCACTCGCTCAATAGTCTTGTGTATGCCTCCGTGAGATGCCATAGGACTGTTATGCGCTCGTGATATTACTAGTGATACCAATTCTTTGGGGACCCAAAGCTTCCACGCATATTCATCGTGTGTTCGCTCGCCGGTTAGATGTTCTGCGCGTCTATAGACATATCCTCCGTCGATCTTTAAGTCGGAAAAGTTGGCGTTGATGGCTTGCACTTTACAGACCCACTCCTTATATTCGGTAGATTCAAAGTGCTCAGAATTAAGGTCAATAAGCAAACCTTCTTCGATATCAATTGCTGCCACTTCGTCTTCATTTACCCGCGACAAGAAGTCTGGCACAACGTTAAGCGAACCTTTCCTGTGCTTAATTTCGAACTTAAATATTTGCAGAGCTAAAGCCCACCGAGCCAAACGAGAATTGATGTCTTGGTTGGACATCAACCATTTTAGAGATGCGTGATCGGTTATGATTGTGAATTCATGCCCTTCCACGTAAGCTCTGAAATGTTTTAGAATACAATTGCTGCTAGACATTCCTGCTCAGTGACAGTATAATTTCGCTGCGATTTGTTGAGCTTCTTTGAAATAAAAGCTACTGGTCGTTCACCTCCCTCTTCCGAAGTTTGAACTAACACTGCTCCTACTCCAGTTTTGCTTGCGTCGCAATGTATGGTAAAGGGCTTGGTGAAATCGGGGCTGCGCAATACGGGAACCTTAGAGAGGTAAGATTTTAATTCTTCGAATGATTTTATAGCAGCCTCAGTAAGAGAAAATCTTTTTTTGGTGGTCATGAGATCGGTCGAAGCGAAAGCCAGAGTTGCAAAGTTAGGTACAAACTTCCCATGAATCTTCTTAAACTGCGAAGAGTTTGGGAATAGGAAATTGCGTGATTGCCGACACCTTCTCAGGATCTGTGCGAACTCCACCCTTTCCAATAATGTGGACTAAATACCTCAAACGACGCATGCAGAAATGACTTTTCCAATATTGATTGTCAGTCCTGCGCGCTTTATGTGAAGCGCAATCTCTCTGAGGACTTCAACATGCCTCTCAAAACTGCAAGAAACTACGAGGAAATCATCTAAATAAATAAAGACCTCATTTCAGAGGCTAAATGGAAATAGTTTATCCATTAATCGCGACATGGTACTGGTGGCGTTGCCCAAACCAAACGGCATAATCTTGAATTGGTATAGCGGCCTACCAGGTACAGTGAATGCTGTCTTATCGCGTGATTGCGGTTCTAAGGGCACTTGCGAATAAGCGTCTTTCAGATCTAGGTTTCGGCGTACATTTCCTTCTCTACAGCTGGAGAAACCGGAAAATGTCTTTGCTTTACAGGTTAAGCGTTGCCTATATCAATTGAATGCATTTTCAGGGCCAGTTTCGATTGTTTTTGCAGCGTTCGCTGAAGAATCACCGGGATTATCTGTAGGCAATCGACTTTTGGATTTTACACGGGTAGTTACACCTAAAGCTTCAGGCAAACAGACGGCATTACATCTTGGACATTTGTTGTCACTCTTGAAATGCGCTGCAATACATTTCCTATGAAAATCGTGATTGCGCGATGTTTTATGATTCTCAGTAACTGAATTGATATGTGTTTCACAAATTGAACGCACTAACTTTGACTGTGCGTCAGCACAGAAGGTGTCTACTGGCCTACTCTGGGCGAATCCGAGGTGATCCCAAATTTCATGATTTTTATTTTTTCACTCAAAAAATAATGATTATTCGTTGAGTGAAAAAAAATTTCGATTACAAATTAAAAATTATTTATTGAGCGTTATTTCGATTAATAGAATCGCTCAATCTCGGATTATTCCCCTCCCAAAGAAGTTTTTAGAAAAATTTTGATGCAGACTTATAGAATTCACCGAGGGCTATCCATTTTAAATATTTTTAATCTTTCATTTGAAAACTGTATTTTATTGCATATTTTGCTATAATATTAGGTAATTTTTCTTCGACAACAAGAACTTTTAAAACAAGAACTTTTAAAAGTCGTCTATGATAATAAATATGATATGGTTGTTGTATTTTTTGTGTAGCTTTTAAAGCTAACCCATTACATGTGTGGAAGTCATTGCCGGCATATTTAGACCAGGTAATAATGAAAATCATATTGTTTCCGTCGTTACCATGAGTCTCTAACCTACTTTGCCTCTTTTTCTATTGAGTAAAATTCAGTAGTCAAGGGCTCTATAATGATTGAAATGGATTCCACATAATGCACTTAAATAGTCTGAATCAAAATTTTTGTAAAATCTTTGTTATAAGAGGTGTAATCGTAGTTAATTAGTTAAATAACGCTCAACAAATAATCATTATTTTTTGTTCTAAAATTTTTTTCACTCAAAAATAATCCTTATTTTTTTAACGAAAAAAAATAAAACTCAGCACATAATCATTATTTGTTGAGTTTTAAGATTTTTTGAGTGATTTTTACGGTAATTTAACGTTTTCTTTAATGCAGTTAATAATTAACGATAAAATATCATAAACAATTTGAACTCTATGCATGCAGGAGGACTTATTTTAATTACCATATATTTTGCTTTCCGAGACGTTTTGTAGAAAGGATGAAAGACTTCGACCTAAGTTCTATTTCTTTGATCGAATTAGGGAAATAGTTATGAATGCGCGCGGACAGTGGACTTTCGTGAACGTACTCATCTGTATTCCAGCTTGCTACATAACTAAGACAGACTTGAAAAAAAAATTGAATTTTCGAACGCGGATAGAGCAATGCTCGGAAGCAACACAATTATATTCCAGCGGTCGAATCTTCAATCTTTAAATTCAAGTAAGGGACAGATTCACTAGCAAATAGTGTGGTATCTCAATTGGGACAAAAGGTCTACCTGAGTTTGACTTTCTATTGTATTTCCACTAACTGGATGATACCTAAGCACCAAAGCATAGTAGAGGAGATTTTTTATTGTGGACTTAATACAACTAAATGTTGCTCTTAATGTGTTTATACCAACGTGGCAACAAAGGGTTAAACTAAGTTGCGAGCATCTCGCTTAAGCGGAGTTTTCACTCAATGAGAGCTTTCCTCGCTGAGATCTTCTCTCCACATAGGTTTAAGAAATCTCTTATCTTTTTGTAATAGTTAGTCTTAAATAACCATCTGAAGTGAAGCGTGAATAAATAATTTGCAAACTAAGTGCAAAAGTGAAAATATAAAAGTGCGTTTGTGTAATCTGCCCTCCTACGTTCGTGAATAACATTTTGGTCCTTCGAGCCGGATGAAATTCTCCAAAATTCGCATTGGCAAATTATCCAGATAAGTACTATCCTGCCAGAGCTTTAATCGATTCAGGATCAGAAGGATCTTTTATTTCCGAGAGGCTATTCAATATGATCAAATTACCTTTCCAACCAGTCCAGGCGAAAATTTCAGGAATCAATGAGGTATCATCTCCTACTCAAAAGCTATGTCAGTTCTTGATTTCCTCGCCTTACCAAGCATGCAAATTGATACATCCGCTTATGTATTACGAAAATTAGCTGGGAATTTACCATCCAATACCATTCCAAGCTCAAAATTAAGAAATATGCCAAACATCTAGTTAGCAGATCCAGCATTTCCTAAAAGTGCACAAATTGACGTGCTTCTCGGCACTGATGTCCTGCTATTAAATCCAAAATATGTGGAACACTTTTAGGTCAAGAAACAATTTTTGGATGGATAATCTCTGGTCCACTTTCCAGTGAACCATCCAGATCCATTTCATCCTTCTCAACTTAATTATATCATTCTACAGAAGATCCCCTCACAAAATTTTGGGAGGTAAAGGATATTCCAGTTAAAGAAACACCGGAAAATTATATATTTTGTGAAGAATACTTCCAACGAACTACACACAGATCAATTTTTGCAAATTAATAATATAAAATATTTGCCAATCCCGTAAAGATAAAATTTGCACCTAAAATGAAACATTTTGCAGAAGTGACGATAATATGAACAATATAATAAATGTGCTTATTAACCTAACACCCAAACACACCAACACACACTGGCATCTGCATCGTTGGAAGGCCTTTCATCATGGAGATTCATGTAAATGAACAAAACTTATTTTTAGGCCATGGATTTTAAAAAAATTCATTGTCTATTGTGTTTGTCGGAACGGAAATGTCCATAACAGTCAGAAGGAGGAATCTCCGACCCCATAAACTATATATATTCTGAATCAGTTGCAACAGCCGAATCGATTGAGCCATGTCTTCCTGTATGAACACCTGGATCTCAGCAACTATAAGAGCTAGAGCTATAAAATTTTGTGACAACATATGTGTATATTGAGGTGTCTCAAAGTTTTTTTGAAATTTGGCCACGCCCCTTCCCGCCTCTGTAAATCAGTAAATACCTATTAAAAATCCAAAATATACCCCCAACACCAAGGGTTGTACAGTAAGTACCGGACTGTAGCGCTCGACTGGTTTTATATTGCTTAAATCTTATTGTTCTGCAATGATTAGTTCATTTTAATTGTTTTCCTTGTTTGCAAATATAAAATACTTACTCTTTTTATTCCCTTCCCAACAACCCCTCCAACATACCTAACCCCCCCAACAACACACAAACCTTTAAATTTTTAAGGATTCCTGCTGAAACTACAAGTGAAGATGAACTTCACCAAACATACACAAAGAGAAGAATTGGGGCTAGTATACTAAAATGACGACTACTAATTTATGTTGCCATGTCTATCCAGGAAAATCAAATCAAGTTAGCACATCATCTTTGTGAGACTGAAATTCATAATTTATTCCTATTCAAGAGGAGCTTGCATTAATAAAGTTCACCTTTTGAACTTAGTATTTTCCTTAACAAATATGTTGTTTTGTTTTCTAATAATTTCATAGTATTTATCTTTCAATTTACTTATTGGTCTTGCCATACATCATTTTTTTTGTTTTCATTTGATCATATAAGTTTGTTTGTTTTGTTGTTGCTTAAATATTTTCTAAATGCTGTTACGCAGAGTATGTACTTGTGCTTTTAAATTTTGTTGCTCAAGGGGGCTAACAACTTGTTCATATATTTCAGTATCGATATCGTTTTAATTTGACTTAAATATGATTATTATTCATTTTTTTCTTGGATTCTAATTTTTTGTTTATTATCTAAATTTGTGTTTAATTTTTGCTAATCATTGATATTTAATTTTTATACGAAAAAATGTTTTTTCTCTACCTAGGCAATTCAATATTTAATAAACATTAGCATAAGTTTTATGCTAATTTAGATTTGTAACTAGCTGGTTGTAATTGTTTTAAACATTTCTTTTACTATATTTTTTTTTAATGACTATTCTGAGAAAGATGTAATCGCATTCTATGCCATTTTTTTTTTGAGCCAATATGTATTTTTGTTGAGTGGTTTTTAAAGTGTTTTTTTTTGTTGTTTTTGTTTCTTTAAGTTTTTTTTTTTTTAAATGGTTACAATATGTGTAAATGACTTAGGCATTTTTAATTGACAGTGATTACTATTTGTTTTTGTATAATTTGGTTTGCTTTCTTTGTTGTATGTTGTTCTATTTTTTTTTTTTTTTTTTTTTGTTGTTTTTTGTAATTTGTTTGCATGAGCAGTTGCTCAGTAGTTAAGAGAATTTAACGAATAACACATCATTCTAGCCTAGGGACAAACACGATGTTTAGTACTCACAAATGTGTTTCCAGCGTTGAAAGGCCTTCCAGCGTGGTGATGATGACGCAGATCAGATGGATATTAACAAAAGCTAAATACATATGTTATGTCTTAAATTCTCTTTATACAATGTTTCAATCTTTTAGCAAACGATTAATTTATCATGGTGCCTGTCTTTAGATATATACGGTTATTCTTTTTGTTTTTTTTTTTTATAATTTTTTATACGTTTCTTGTTAGCTGTTTACAACTTTAGATAATTCTTTCCCTATCGCACACTCAACAATTTTAAATTACATAACTGGATGTTTGCATTTTTGTCTTGTTGTTTAATTAATTTATACAAATCAAAAAAAATTTGTCTGTTGTTTCCCTAATAAGCACAAAAAAAAAAACAAGCTAGCTCCTTGATCTGTCTGCTCCTAGCTCCAAGTGGCAAGGTGGCCGTTGAAGGCAGCGCAGCGGCTGTACACGTTGACGCAGAGCTCCAGAAATTATTCCATAAAATTGGTTGGAGCGAAGATCAGCTTAGCCCACATGCAGGGCAAGACTGGCAATTCCAACGGCTCAAAAACAAGAAGGCAAGGCAGTGACTAGGTTATGCCACGCCGGCCAGAGGTTATGACACGCCGGTCAGAGGTGATGTAACCCCAGCTAGAGGTTATGTACCCCGGCTAGAGGTTATGTACCCCGGCTAGAGGTTATGTACCCCGGCCAGAGGTTATGTCAATCCGACAGAATCCAACAGGATCGCCCTGAGCGCTGTGTCGGCCAGCTTAGTTGCTGCACGGCAATGACAGAGCCCAGGGATCGCTGTTTTCTAGCCGTATACGGCTTGACGGCAGAGTCTACCAATAAGGCAGTGATGCCGTGTATCGGCTTTGGGTGCCAAATGCACACCCTGTCAACGAGAAAATGGACTTTAGTATAGAACCTACGAGAGGTTACTAACGTACCTTTTAAATTTCGATAACGCGGGCTTCTGGAACAATTATCTTTGACCAGAGCAAAGGTGAATCTTGTCCAGAGCTCACGGATCTGCTTCCAGCAGAATTTTTGGGCCAATTTGTAGTGGTTCGGGTAGTCCTCCAATGCACAAAGACACTCGAGTGCACCTTCGCACTTGAACTTTGAATTTTCTAATTTTTCCGTCTTTTTTTGCAATTGATGCACTTGATGCACGTACGTGTGACTTTGATAATACTGAAAGGTCGACTACCGACGAGTGTGGATCTTAAATAGCTCCAAATTCCAAGAACAGATGGCTTTTTCTTGGAAGTATTCGGAGTAGGTGAAGTTGGCTGTGATAGGAACTCCAGCTGATCTATCACAGAGCTTTAAGTGCTTTCAAATGTGCCTCGAAGTAGGCACTTATCAATAGGTGAATGCAATATTGATAATTGCACTGCTTGCAAGTGAACTGCATAACTGGCTTTAGCACGCACTTTGCACTGCTTGCAAGGTAAGCTACGTAACTAGCTTTAGTACCCAATGTGCACTGCTTTACCTTTGGCTACAAAAAAGCCGAAGGTATTTTCGTTATTGATTTAAAAAAAAGAAAACAATAATGGGACGCATTGATCAGCGCGGGCCATTACAATGTATCTATGTCTATGTATATCTGTAAATATATATAGTAGCATATTTACCATAGTGCACCACTTGTCCACACATATACACCCACATTCACTTCCACATACATACACTTGACCATTAAAGGAGACCACTGAGTTAACATTCTATTATTTAATTTACAACAGTTCAGCAAGTATAAAGAAGATATTGAACTAGGATTGCAGCTAACAAGACTTGGCATTTTTAAGCCAATTAAAATTATTAAAACATGATTACTTAACAAATATAAACTCAACTTCAACTTGGTTAAAAACTGACACGAATGAAATTCTTTTAATTTCCCATATTCCAAAAAATATTATAAAAACCCCAATTTTTACAATAATACCGTACCCCGAAAGCATTAGAAATATATTGATTGAAAATATAAACGACAAATATTATGTTCAAGACAATAAAACTTTCTTAATATCTTCAAAAAATTATTATCTGACAAATGCATAACAGGTATTCTAAGCATTAGAAATATATTGATTGAAAATATAAACGACAAATATTATGTTCAAGACAATAAAACTTTCTTAATATCTTCAAAAAATTATTATCTGACAAATGCATAACAGGTATTCTAAACCAAGCAAATACAGAATGTAGATACACAAAAGCCCATAAAAATACAGAAATTAGTTATGTCGAACCTAATATTATATTAACATGGAAATTACCAAAAACCACACTCAACCAGAATTGCAAAAATCAAGAAATAATAATGGAGGGAGATAATTTAATTAAAGCTTTTAATTGCTCTATTCAAATTCAAATTGATGATATTCCAATTTCAAATACATTACTTGACTACACACAAACAGTATATGTAAATAATAACGTAACAAAACTTGAAACATTAGCATATATTGAAGCAAAAGAAATTTTTGAAACAAAAACAAATACTTTTCAAAATGTATTAACAACGTCAGTAATTGTATTAATTATAATAATAATGTTATATTTTGTCTACAAATATAAGAGTATACCTAAGAAAATCATTATTAAATTATTAAATTTAAAAAGTTCCCACTCTCATAGAACCCCCAAATATTGTAAACAATCAAGTAATTGAAAATGATAAAAATGTAAACCCTATATTGTATCCTTACTTATCCCCCTGAGGGTAGGCCAATTTATTAAGGATGGGGAAGTAGCATATGTACCATAGTGCACCACTTGTCCACACATACACACCCACAAACACTCCCACATACATACATACACTTGACCATTGTACTTAGCATATAAGATAAACATTTGTGTATATCACCAGAACCCATCCGCCTGCTTAGACATAAACATTTGTACCCCCAAATTCGGCGACAATAACAAGTGAGCCTACTCCGATCATTTATAAACATTCCCACGAAAGGGTCAAAACCAGGGACCGAAAATAATGATTATTCATTATTTTTTTTAATGAAAAAATCATCCTGTTAGAATAGTCGGATAAGAATAAAAATTGCAGCAGAAGGCCAACTCTGGGTAATCCGAGGTGATCCCTAATTTCATTATTTTTATTTTTTCGCTCAAAAAATAATGATTATTCGTTGAACGAAAAAAATTTCGATTACAAAATAACAATTATTTGTTGAGCGTTATTTTTCTCGATTAACAGAATCGCTCAATCTCGGATTATTCCCCTCCCAAAGAAGTTTTTAGAAAAATTTTGATGCAGACTTATAGAATTCCCCGAGGGGTATCCATTTTAATTATTTTTAATCTTTCATTTAAAAACTGTATTTTATTGCATATTTTGCTATAATATTAGGTCATTTTTCTTCGACAACATAATTTTGAGTTCTGTGTTTCAGCTCTAACAAGAACTTTTAAAAGTCGTCTATGATAATAAATATGATATGGTTGTTGTATTTTTTGTGTAGCTTTTAAAGCTAACCCATTACATGTGTGGAAGTCATTGCCGGCATATTTAGACCAGGTAATAATGAAATTGACCACGCTTTCTATGCCTTTGAATTCAGAACCGAAAATCATATTGTTTCCGTCGTTACCATGAGTCTCTAACCCGATTTTGCCTCTTTTTCTATTGAGTAAAATTCAGTAGTCAAGGGCTCTATAATGATTGAAATGGATTCCACATAATGCACTTAAATAGTCTGAATCAAAATTGTTGTAAAATCTTTGTTATAAGAGGTGTAATCGTAGTTTGAGCGATATTTTCGATCGAAAAAAATAACGCTCAACAAGTACTCATTATTTTTTGAACTAAATTTTTTTCACTCAAAAATAATCCCTTATTTTTTAACGAAAAAAAATAAAACTCAGCACATAATCATTGTTTGTTGAGCTTTAAGATTTTTTGAGTGATTTTTACGGTCCCTGGTTCAATGTATGTTTCTTATAATTAGTTATGTTATAGTAATCGTAGTTAATCTTTTTATTCTTTAATATCGTCGATATTTATTAATTGATTGAGCGTCAGGCTTTCTCTCTCACGTCGTAACTCATTCACGTCTTAACTCCCTGCTCTTCTTCGTTATCTACGTCGTTGCCAGTCCGTCGACTGTTGTTAAGGCCATCTGACTCGGCGTTGCCAGATCTTTCCCACAACTCGGCCATCCTACACTGCGTACTCGAATTCGTCGTCGTTCATGCTCATCCAGGGCTTCATATATTCAGCACACGTCGTCGTCTTCTTTGGTCCATCGCTAAATGTTGCAACTTTAATTACGTCATAGGTGTTGTTCGTCTTTACATTGATGATTTTATACGGGCCTAGGTATTTGGGCATCAGCTTCCGCACATAATCATTATTTGTTGAGTTTTAAGATTTTTTGAGTCATTTTTACGGTCCATGTTCAAAAGTAATTTAACGTTTTCTTTAATGCAGTTAATAATTAACGATAAAATATCATAAACAAATTTGAACTCTATGCATGCAGGAGGACTTATTTTAATTACCATATATTTTGCTTTCCGAGACATTTTGTAGAAAGGATGAATGACTTCGACCTAAGTTCTTTTTTTTTGATCGAATTAGGGATATAGATATGAATGCGCGCGGACAGTGTACTTTCGTGAACGTACTCATCTGTATTCCAGCTTGCTACATAACTAAGACAGGCTTGAAAAAAAAATTGAATTTTCGAACGCGGATAGAGCAATGCTCGAAAGCAACACAATTATATTCCAGCGCTCGAATCTTCAATCTTTAAATTCAAGTAAGGGACAGATTCACTAGCAAATAGTGTGGTATCTCAATTGGGACAAAAGGTCAACCTGAGTTTGACTTTCTATTCTATTTCCACTAACTGGATGATACCTAATCACCAAAGCATAGTAGAGGAGATTTTTTATTGTGGACTTAATACAACTAAATATTGCTCTTAATGTGTTTATACCAACGTGGCAACAAAGGGTTAAACTAAGTTGCGAGCATCTCGCTTAAGCGGAGCTTTCACTCAATGAGAGCTTTCCCCGCTGAGATCTTCTCTCCACATAGATTTAAGAAATCTCTTATCTTTTTGTAATAGTTAGTCTTAAATAACCATCTGAAGTGAAGCGTGAATAAATAATTTGCAAACTAAGTAAAAGTGAAAATATAAAAGTGCGTTTGTGTAATCTGCCCTCCTACGTTCGTGAAGAACATTTTGGTCCTTCGAGCCGGATGAAATTCTCCAAAATTCGCATTGGCAAATTATCCAGATAAGTACTATCCTGCCAGAGCTTTAATCGATTCAGGATCAGAAGGATCTTTTATTTCCGAGAGGCTATTCAATATGATCAAATTACCTTTCCAACCAGTCCAGGCGAAAATTTCAGGAATCAATGAGGCATCATCTCCTACTCAAAAGGTATATCAGTTCTTGATTTCCCCGCCTTCACGACCAAGCATGCAAATTGATACATCCGCTTATTTATTACGAAAATTAGCTGGGAATTTACCATCCAATACCATTCCGAAAATTAAGAAATATGCCAAACATCTAGTTAGCAGATCCAGCATTTTCTAAAAGTGCACAAATTGACGTGCTTCTCGGCACTGATGTCCTGCTATTAAATCCAAAATATGTGGAACACTTTTAGGTCAAGAAACAATTTTTGGATGGATAATCTCTGGTCCACTTTCAAGTGAACCATCCAGATCCATTTCATCCTTCTCAACTCAATTATATCATTCTACAGAAGAGCCCCTCGATAAACTTCTCACAAAATTTTGGGAGGTGGAGGATATTCCAGTGAAACAAACACCGGAAAATGATATATTTTGTGAAGAATACTTCCAACGATCTACACACAGGAATGAATCCGGAAGATATGTTGTATCGCTTCCATTTCGAGACCCAGAACATATAAACATAGGACATTCCAGATCCATTGCATTGAAGCAGTTCTTAAAAAACGAATCTCGCCAGAATAAAAATCCTCAGTTCAAGAAAGATTACAATTCCATCATCCAAGAATACCTTGATCTAGACCACATGCTTAAAGTCACTCATGACAATCATTCTACTAACTTCTATTTACCACATCATGCTGTCTTTAAACGAAACAGTACTACTACTAAAGTCCGCGTTGTATTCAATGCTTTCAGCAAATCAACGAATGGTGTTAGTCTAAACGATACTCTTTATCCAGGTCATATTCTGCAGTCCGATTTAATTTTGCAACTGTTATAGTGGCGTTTCTTCAAAATCGTGTCTAATGCCCATATAACAAAAATGTATCGACAAATACTAGTTAATCCTTCACATACGCCATATCAAAAGAATCCTATTCCGTAATGCAGAAAGTTGAGCTTTTGACTACGAACTAAGCACTGTTACTTTCGGAGTCAACTGCGTTCCATTTCTTGCCATTCGTATCCTTCAACAACTTGCAAGCGACATCCAAAAGGAATATCCGTTGGCAACCAATATCATACGATCATATATGTATGTCGATGATATATTAGCGGGTGCACATTCCGAATCAATCGCAATATCAATGATTTCCGAGCTTCAAAATGCTGTAGTTCGCAGGGTTTCCATTACGTAAATGGACATCCAACAAGAAAGCAGTGTTAAAACATATTCCCAACGATCACTTGCTACATACAGATTTTTTGAACTTAGAAGAAGCTAGCACGGCAAAAACTTTTAAGTTTTATTCTGTGATTCCTAAAATTGCTAACCAGCCAACTTACACTAAACGTGAGGTTTTAGCCCACATTGCAAAATTATTCGACCCAGCAGGATGGCTGGCTCCTTTTGTAGTGCAAGCAAAAGTGTTCATGCGACAACTGTGGCTACAGGAGTTGCAATGGGATGATTGCTTGCCAAACGATCTTCTCCAAAAATGGCATGACTTCCTTCGTAGCTACACCTATTTAGAAGAAATTCGGATCCCTCGATGGATAGGTTTCCACCCACATACAAAGGTCCAATTTCACGGTTTTTGTGATGGTTCTCAACGAGCTTACGGTGCAGCGATTTATTCAACATGAGCACCATATTTCATGTCGTCTCCTTACCACAAAGTCTCGCGTTGCCCCTGTGAAAACAATATCTTTACCCCGACTCGAACTATGTGGGGCTTGCCTTCCCCAATTGCCACTCGAAACGTATGAATTGTTTTGTTGGACCGACTCGACTATCGTACTGGCCTGGCTTAGTAAGCTACCCTGTACATGGACAACCTTTGTGGCCAATAGAGTGGCAGAGATTGTCCGATCTACTTCTATTACTCAATGGCATCATGTCCAATCCGAGGACAATCCAGCGGATTTAACAAGTCGTGGCATGGCCTCACAAGAATTGATATCTAATGATTTTTGGTGGCATGGTCCAAAATGGCTAAGGACTCAACCCAATTCATGCCACATCTGGTGTTCCTCAAGGGAGTCATCTTGGTCCCCTACTTTTTACGCTTTTCATTAATGACCTTCCCTTGGTCATATGTAACTCCCGTACTCTTAGGTATGCGGATGATGTAAAGCTTTGCTACCAATTTAAAGACGACCACTGTCACGCAAACTTACAAACCGACCTAAATAGTTTCAATTCTTGGTGCTGTGCCAATTTTTTAAACCTGAAGAGCTCTAAATGCAAGCTGATGACATTCTCCCGAGCCAGTCAGAAGTTTGCTTCTTATACTCTTTGTGGTTGTGCCTTGGAAAGAATCGCCCTAGTTATGATCTGGGGGTCCGTTTGGACCGAAAACTAAAGTTTACAAGTCATATTACTAATATGGTCAACAAAGCCATGGGGTCCTAGGCTTTATCAAGAATGAAGAAAGGAATTCGACGATCCTTATATTACGAAGACCCTTACGTTTCACTTGTTCGTCCCATTCTCGAATACGGTTCATGCGTATGGTGTCCCCAGTACACTATTCATAAGGAACGCATCGAATCTGTACAGAAGAACTTCTTACTTTTTGCCTTACGCGGCCTTAACTAGGATGAAAATTTGAGACTGCCTTCCTATAATAGTAGACTTTTGTTACTAAATCTGCCTTCCCTAACTAACCGCAGAACCATGCTAGGGGTCTTATTTATTAACAACCTTATGCAAGGTGACATTGACAGTGAGGCCTTGTTAAGGCAGCTACACTTCTCTGTTCCTTGCAGAAGAACTCGCTATTTCCTTCCACTAACACTTCCTTATTGTAGATCGAACTATGCACTACATGATCCTTTCAGGGCATTATGTTCGGACTACAATAAGCTCCAACACATCATAGCTAGCACTAACACTATCGCTGCTATGAAGTCCTTAATTCTTGCCTATCTAGTACGTAATTAGTAATTAGTATTTGAATCTTCCTCGATTTTCTATTCTATGTTTTTTCCTTTTTTTCCCCTACTTGCATGCCGCGTTCTATCGCCTCGTCTTTTTTATTTTAGTTTTTTTTTATTCGCGTTATTTCTACCGCGTTTCTATTCGTGTTTCTACCGCGTTCCGTGCGCCGTTATGCGACGGTGCCTCTCGGTCGGTCAGGCGGGAGGTGGACTTCGTTTGGGTTCCGCGCGGAACAAGCATCGGCTTGGTGTCGTTGGACCACTTGCTAATACAGGCACTGTATTCAACGTCCAATAATAAACTCCACAGGATCAGTGGAGAATATCAAATCAACCACTCCAACATATAATTCCAGAACAAAGATCCATCAAAGCACACATTGCTTCTACGATTCCACCTATCGATCTTCTAGAACGTTTTTCCGACCTAGGACGAGCGTTGCGGGTACTATCCTACGTATTGCGCTTCGGTAGAAAATGCAAAAATGTGCATCCATCGATTTCAAAGCAGCTGAGTGCTTATGAAATCGATAGTACTCTTCGACTTCTTATCAAATCCACTCAACGCATCCATTATTCGAATGCGTACGAATGCCTCTCTCGAGAGAAATCTATTCCTCCTTCCAGTTCCTTACTCAATTTAAATTCATTTGTCGATAGCAATGGAATCCTGAGAGCATGTGATCGTGTTCACTCCTCACCCGACTTGAGTTATGATGAGCGACATCCTATACTCCTACCATATTCTAGCAACTTTTCCAGGCTACTAGTGTGTTTAACTCATCGTATAGTACTGCACGGAGGGAATCAACTCCTAGTGCGCCTTATAAGGTCCAAATATTGGATTCCAAAACTCCGTAATTTGGTAAAAGGTACAATTAACTCCTGTAAGGTTTGTGCGATTCATAAAAGGAGGCTACAATCACAGCTTATGAGTGATTTACCCGTTCATCGAACAACTTTTTCCCGGTATGGATTTTGCCGGTCCATTTGAAATAAAAAGTTTTACAGGACGTGGATACCGCATTTCCAAAGAGATGTTTGCGTATTCGTCTGTTTCTGCACCAAAGCCAACATCCAACATCTGATTTAACAACTGACGGGTTCCTTGCGGCATTTTCTCGTTTTGTATCCAGACGTGGATGTCCTCTAAAAGTGGTCTCTGATAACGGAAAGAATTTTGTTGGAGCTTCGAAAGCTCTTAATGATGATTTTCTTCTCGCTACGAAAGATAGTATAACTTCTAATTTCATCCATCAAAATCTGACTTGGCACTTCATACCCCCGGGTGCTCCTCACATGGGAGGACTCTGGAAAGCAGGAGTCAACAGTTTTAAAACCTTATTCTATAAATCTACATCCTTTGTAAAATATACCTTCGAAGAGTTTGCTACACTACTTTCCAAAATTGAAGGGTGCCTCAATTCACGGCCAATTTCGCCAATATCTGAGGACCCAACTGATCCATCAGCCAGGAGTCCAGGCCATTTTCTTATTAGAGGGCCTTTATTGTACATATCAGAGCCTGATATTACGGAGAAAACATCTTCAATCAGTAATCGATGGCAACGGTTAAAAGCACTCCAACAACAATTCTGTATTCGTTGGAAACATGCTTCCGCTCTCAGCAACTTCAGAAACCAATACCACAACTGCAGCAACTATAGCAACAACAACTACTGTTTGCTATACTACAAATCCGATATGCTCTTCTTCAGCAAAAATTAAAACGCCTACAACCTACAAATAAAACTCAATGCTCTCTCCCAAACCAAAACTTAAAAATCCCCGAGACAATCAGTCTCCAAACGGTTCCAACAAACAGAGGAACAAATCTCAAACCGCTACTCAAAAAACACTCAAAGAGTACTGGCTAGCCAAGCCAAACTCAAGCAACCGTTTTGAGTTATTAGCCCAAGATGATGAGGATGAAAACCAAACTGACAATGGAATAAGTGAAACTATAAATACACAAATGCAAATTGAGCCCAAAAAAACAAAACCTCTCCCTATGTCTATATGTACAAAATGTTGAAATATATATGCACTAACTACAAGATATGAACTAAAAGCTCTGTCAACAAATAAAATAAAAATACTGCCACTGGAAACTATTCACTATCACAACATATTAAGATTATTAAAAGATAAATCGACCAAATACTACACCTTCAGACCAAAAGACCAAAGAGGGTTTAAGGTAATTCTTCGTAACGTCCATCATGCTACAGACAAAGACGATATTATTAATGAAGTAGCTCAGCAAGGGCACGAAGTAATAAATTTACACAACATCCAACGCTACGACTCCAAACAACCATTGCCTCTGTTTTCCATTGAACTCAAAATGAAATACAATAATAAAGACATTTATAAAATTGAGCACCTTCTTCACTGCAAAGTTATATTTGAGCCACCGCGACCAAAGCGAACACTCCCACAATGTACAAACTGCCAAAAATATGGACATACAAAAAATTACTGTACTAAAGACTCTATTTGAGTAAAGTGTGCTGGAAAACACAGCTCATCATCCTGTACTATTAACACAAGCTCTGACAGAACAAGCATTAAATGTGCACTATGCAGTGAAAACCACACTGCAAACTACAAAGGTTGTATGGTGTACAGAGCACTGCAAATTCAAAAATACCCAGCTCTTCGGAAAAAAGAAATACCCGTAACAGAAACAAATCATCAAACGACGCAACACAGTAAAAGTAGCCCAAATGACAAATATGATGAACATTGTCACGCTTTTATTATCTAAACTTGACAAATAAACATATAGCAATCGCCATCTGGAATGCTAACGGACTTTCTCGCCATTTACTTGAACTAAAAGCATTTTTAAATGAAAAGTTAATCGACGTCATGCTCATTTCTGAAACACACTCAACTGAGAAAACCTACATAAACATACCTAGCTATAATATTTTCTCTACTAATCACCCTGACGGTAAAGCCCATGGTGGTACTGCAATTATAATCAAAAAAAGTATCAAGTGCATAGAGCTCAATGGATTCAAAAAGGACTACATAGTAGTAGCCTCTATATCGATCTCAGACACAACGGGTCCAATAAATATATCTGTATATATCTATAATACAAAAGACCAATACCTTGATTTTCTAAAATCACTGGGAAATCGGTTTTTGGCAGGAGGTGACTATAATGCCAAACACATAACATGGGGATCCAGACTTACCACTGCAAAGGGACGTCAACTGTATGAAGCAATAAGAAACAATAGTAGCCGTGCTCTAAGCACAGGAGAGCCGACTTACTGGCCAACTGATACCAATAAACTACCGTATCTAATTGACTTCTGCATTACAAAAAATATAACATCTGAGAAACTAACAATAAAATCATGCCTAGACCTCTTGTTTGCGGCAGATCACTGCTTTATCTCATTGCTCAAGGTTGCCATACGATTAGAATCAGCTATCCAAATCTATGTTCTAAGCATCTGTTAAATTTATGATAAGCTCCTGTTAAGTCTTATGGTAGCAGCTGTTAAGTCTAAATCAAATCAGTTGAAAAAAGGTCTCTTCTCAAAAACACGTAAAAAGTGCGGCGGCACAAATAAAATTAATAAAAACAAATCCTCAAATGTTATTCCGCAGAATGTTGTCGATTAATATTCTCATTTCTAAGCTGTTTTAATACAAATATTATTACACACTCTCGCAAACAATTTGGCCCTCAATAAGTCAACTTCAAACACACAAACATTGCCGTATCACATACATACATACATAAGTGACTATGAAGCTTCCCTGTCGTCAAATGCAGCAGTCGATCTCGCTGTTCAATCGCTTGATCGGAAATACAGCGCAGCATTCTCGGCCGTTGTCACACCATCGATCACGGACTACCACCCTCATATCGGAAGCGACATAACCAGCTGGAATATCCCGAAGATCTTAGCACTTGCCGATCCATCGTTCCACAAATCGCAGCGAGATGTATTACTTGGTGACTCACATAGCCAGACACTTGCCAATTTTCCAAAAAACAAGGCTTGCATGGATCGTTTCAGGAGCATTATCTCAGCCCATCAAGCATCATGCGTTAGTAGCCGTACGCAAGGAATCTCCAGAGGATGGCAACCTGACTGATATAGTCAAACGATTCTGGGAAATAGACAGTTGCTATGGCTCCACATCAACAGCCACGGAGGGAGACATGATTTGTGAAAACTTGTTCCTGAAAAGCTACACGCGTCTGGAGACTGGTCAATACTCAGTGCGCTTACAGGCAAGGGAGGATCTGGATGCCCTTGGAGATTCATTCCATAGAGCCTTGAGGCGTTTCAAGTCACTCGAGTCTAGGCTTCAGAGGAATCGACAGCTGAAAGAGCAGTATTCAGCATTTCTTCAGGAATACATCGACCTAGGACACATGTCATTAGCCTCCAGTCATAAGCTGTTCTTATATGCAACGAGCATTAGCGGT
>JAEIFO010000784.1:0-11407 GCA_018903695.1 Zaprionus gabonicus | reverse complement strand
CACAGGCTACACATCCTAGGCACAGGCTAGGCACAGGCTAGGCACAGGCTAGGCACAGGCTAGACACAGGCTAGGCACAGGCTAGGCACAGGCTAGGCACAGGCTAGGCACAGGCTAAACACAGGCTAGACACAGACTAGCACAGGCTAGACACTAGGCTGAGCTAGACACTAGACTAGACACTTAGGCTAGACACAGGCTAGACACAGGCTAGACACAGGGCTGAACACAAGGCTAGACACAGGCCAGACACAGGCTAGACACAGGCTGCTAGACACAGGCTAGACACAGGCTAGACACAGGCTAGACACAGGCTAGACACATGCTAGACACAGGCTGGCACACAGGCTAGCACAGGCTAGACAGAGGCTAGACACAGGCTAGACAGAGGCTGCACACAGGTCTCAGGCACAGGCAGGCTGGGCACAGGCTAGACACTGGCTAGGCACCGGCTAGAGACTGGCTGAGGCTAGGCACTGGCTAGGGCAGGCTAGGCACTGGCTAGGCACAGGCTGAGCACTAGGCAGGGCACAGGCTACTGAGGCTAGGACACCGGCTGGCTAGACACCGGCTAGACACGCAAGACACTGACTAGACACAGGCTAGACAGAGGCTATACACTGGCTAGGCACAGGCTATGCTCTGGCTATGCACAGGCTAGAAACAGGCTAGACTCTGGCTATGCACAAGCTAGAGAAAGGCTAGACACTGGCTAGGCACAGGCTAGACACAGGCTAGACCCTGAGCTAGACACAGGCTAGACACAGGCTAGACACAGGCCTAGACACAGGCTAGGCCACAGGCTACAGGCTAGACACAGGCTAGACACAGGCTAGACACAGGCTAGACACAGGCTAGACACAGGCTAGAAACAAGCAGGACACAGGCTAGATACAGGCTAGACACAGGCTAGACACAGGTTAGGCACACTAGACACAGGCTAGACACAGGCTAGACACAGGATAGACACTGGCTAGGCACAGGCAAGACACAGGCTAGACACAGGCCAGAAAAAGGCTAGACACTGGCTAGGCACAGGCTAGACACAGACTAGGCACAGGCTAGGCACAGGCTAGACATAGGCTAGGCACAGGCTAGACACAGGCTAGACACTGGCTAGGCACAGGCTAGACACAGGCTAGGCACAGGCTAGGCACAGGCTAGGCACAGGCTAGGCACAGGCTAGGCGCAGGCTAGGCACAGGCTAGGCACAGGCTAGGCACAGGGTAGGCACAGGCTAGGCACAGGCTAGACATAGGCTAGGCACAGGCTTGACACAGGCTAGACACAGGCTAGGCACAGGCTAGACACAGGCTAGGCCCAGGCTAGACACAGGCTAGACACAGGCTAGGCACAGGCTAGGCACAGGCTAGGTACAGGCTAGGCACAGGCTAGGCACAGGCTAGGCACAGGCTAGGCACAGGCTAGGCACAGGCTAGGCACAGGCTAGACACATGCTAGACACAGGCTAGACACAGGCTAGACACAGGCTAGACAAAGGCTAGACACAGGCTAGACACAGGCTAGACACAGGCTAGACAGAGGCTATACACTGGCCAGGCACAGGCTAGACTCTGGCTATGCACAGGCTAGACATAAGCTAGACACTGGCTAGGCACAGGCTAGGCATTGTCTAGAGACAGGCTAGACACAGGCTAGACACAGGCTAGACACAGGCTAGACACAGGCTAGACACAGGCTAGACACAGGCTAGACACAGGCTGGACACAGGCTAGACACAGGCTAGACACAGGCTAGACACAGGCTAGACACAGGCTGGACACAGGCTAGACACAGGCTAGACACAGGCGAGACACAAGGCTAGACACAGGCTAGACACAGGCTAGACACAGGCTAGACACAGGCTAGACACAGGCTAGACACAGGCTAGACACAGGCTAGACACAGGCTAGACACAGGCTAGACACAGGCTAGACACAGGCTAGACACAGGCTAGACACAGGCTAGACACAGGCGAGACACAGGCTAGACACAGGCTAGACACAGGCTAGACACAGGCTAGACACAGGCAAGACACAGGCTAGACACAGGCTAGACACAGACTAGACACAGACTAGACACAGGCTAGACACAGGCTAGACACAGGCTAGCCACAGGCTAGACACAGGCTAGACACAGGCTAGGCACAGGCTAGACACAGGCTAGGCACAGGCTAGACACAGGCTAGACACAGGCTAGACACAGGCTAGACACAGGATAGACACTGGCTAGGCACAAGCAAGACACAGGATAGACACGGGCTAGGCACAGGCAAGACACAGGCTAGACACAGGCCAGACACAGGCTAGACACTGGCTAGGCACAGGCTAGACACAGGCTAGACACTGGCTAGGCACAGGCTAGACACTGACTAGGCACAGGTTAGGCACTGGCTAGCCACAGGCTAGACACAGGCTAGACACAGGATAGACACAGGCTAGACACAGGCTAGACACAGGCTAGACACAGGCTAGACACAGGCTAGACACAGGCTAGACACAGGCTAGGCACAGGCTAGACACAGGCTAGGCACAGGCTAGACACAGGCTAGACACAGGCTAGACACAGGCTAGGCACAGGCTAGACACAGGCTAGGCACAGGCTAGCCTAGACACAGGCTAGACACAGGCTAGACACAGGCTAGACACAGGCTAGACACAGGATAGACACTGGCTAGGCACTGGCTAGAAACTGGCTAGGCACTGGCTAGTCACAAGATAGGCACTGGCTAGGCACAGGTTAGGCACTGGCTAGGCACAGGCTAGACACAGGCTAGGCACAGGCTAGGCACTGGCTAGGCACAGGCTAGGCACTGGCTAGTCACAAGATAGGCACTGGCTAGGCACAGGTTAGGCACTGGCTAGGCACAGGCTAGACACAGGCTAGACTAGGCACAGGCTAGACACAGGCTAGACACAGGCTAGACACAGGCTAGACACAGGCTAGACACTGGCTAGGCACAGGCTAGACACTGGCTAGGCACAGGCTAGACACAGGATAGACACAGGCTAGACACCGGCTAGACACAGGCTAGACACAGGCTAGACACAGGCTAGACACAGGCTAGACACGTGCTAGCCACATGCAAGGCACAGGCTAGACACAAGCTAGACACAGGCTAGACACAGGCTAGACACAGAGGACACAGGCTAGACACAGGCTAGCCACAGGCTAGCCAAAGGCTAGACACAGGCTAGACACAGGCTAGGCACAGGCTAGACACAGGCTAGACACAGGCTAGACACAGGCTAGACACAGGATAGACACTGGCTAGGCACAGGGAAGACACAGGATAGACACGGGCTGGGCACAGGCAAGACACAGGCTAGACACAGGCCAGACACAGGCTAGACACTGGCTAGGCACAGGCTAGACACTGACTAGGCACAGGTTAGGCACTGGCTAGGCACAGGCTAGACACAGGCTAGGCACTGGCTAGGCACAGGCTAGGCACTGGCTAGTCACAAGATAGGCACTGGCTAGGCACAGGTTAGGCACTGGCTAGGCACAGGCTAGACACAGGCTAGACACAGGCTAGACACAGGCTAAACACAGGCTAGACACAGGCTAGACACAGACTAGACACAGGCTAGGCACAGGCTAGACACAGGCTAGACACAGGCTAGACACAGGCTAGACACAGGCTAGACACTGGCTAGGCGAAGGCTAGACACAGGCTAGACACAGGCTAGACACAGGCTAGACACAGGCTAGACACTGGCTAGGCACAGGCTAGACACTGGTTAGGCACAGGCTAGACACTGGCTAGGCACAGGCTAGACACAGGCTAGACACAGGCTAGACACAGGCTAGACACAGGCTAGACACAGGCTAGACACAGGCTAGACACAGGCTATGCACAGGCTAGAGACAGGCTAGACACAGGCTAGACACAGGCTAGACACAGGCTAGACACAGGCTAGACACTGGCTAGACACTGGCTAGGCACAGGCTAGACACAGGCTAGACACAGGCTAGACACTGGCTAGCCATAGGCTAGACACTGGCTTGGCACAGACTATACACTGGCTAGGAACAGGCTAGACACTGTCTTGGTACAGGCTAGACACAGGCTAGACACTGGCTAGGCAAAGGCTAGGCACTGGCTAGACACAGGCTAGACACTGGCTAGGCACAAGCAAGACACAGGATAGACACGGGCTAGGCACAGGCAAGACACAGGCTAGACACAGGCCAGACACAGGCTAGACACTGGCTAGGCACAGGCTAGACACTGACTAGGCACAGGTTAGGCACTGGCTAGCCACAGGCTAGACACAGGCTAGACACAGGCTTGGCACAGGCTAGACACAGGCTAGACACAGGCTAGACACAGGCTAGACACAGGCTAGACACAGGCTAGGCACAGGCTAGACACAGGCTAGACACAGGCTAGACACAGGCTAGACACAGGCTAGGCATAGGCTAGACACAGGCTAGCCTAGACACAGGCTAGACACAGGCTAGACACAGGCTAGACACAGGCTAGACACAGGCTAGACACAGACTAGACACAGGCTAGGCACAGGCTAGACACAGGCTAGACACAGGCTAGACACAGGCTAGACACAGGCTAGACACAGACTAGACACAGGCTAGGCACAGGCTAGACACAGGCTACACACAGGCTAAACACAGGTTAGACACTGGCTAGGCACAGGCTATGCACAGGCTAGACACAGGCTAGACACAGGCTAGACACAGGCTAGACACAGGCTAGACACAGGCTAGACACAGGCTAGACACAGGCTAGGCACAGGCTAGACACAGGCTAGACTCATGCTAGACACTGGCTAGGCGAAGGCTAGACACAGGCTAGACACAGGCTAGACACAGGCTAGACACAGGCTAGACACTGGCTAGGCACAGGCTAGACACTGGCTAGGCACAGGCTAGACACTGGCTAGGCACAGGCTAGACACTGGCTAGGCACAGGCTAGACACAGGCTAGACACAGGCTAGACACAGGCTAGACACAGGCTAGACACAGGCTAGACACAGGCTAGACACAGGCTAGACACAGGCTAGACACAGGCTAGACACAGGCTAGACACAGGCTAGACACAGGCTATGCACAGGCTAGAGACAGGCTAGACACAGGCTATGCACGTACTACCCACATGCAAGGTACAGTCTAGACACTGACTAGGCACAGGCTAGACACAGGCTAGACACAGGCTAGACACAGGCTAGCCACAGGCTAGACACAGGCTAGACACAGGCTAGGCACAGGCTGGACACAGGCTAGACACAGGCAAGACACAGGCTAGACACAGGCTAGACACAGGCTAGACACAGACTAGACACAGGCTAGGCACAGGCTAGACACAGGCTAGACACAGGCTAGACACAGGCTAGACACAGGCTAGACACAGACTAGACACAGGCTAGGCACAGGCTAGACACAGGCTACACACAGGCTAAACACAGGTTAGACACTGGCTAGGCACAGGCTATGCACAGGCTAGACACAGGCTAGACACAGGCTAGACACAGGCTAGACACAGGCTAGACACAGGCTAGACACAGGCTAGACACAGGCTAGGCACAGGCTAGACACAGGCTAGGCACAGGCTAGACACAGGCTAGACACAGGCTAGACACAGGCTAGACACAGGCTAGACACAGGCTAGACACTGGCTAGGCACAGGCTAGACACTGGCTAGGCACAGGCTAGCCACAGGCTAGACACAGGCTAGACACAGGCTAGACACAGGCTAGACACAGGCTAGACACAGGCTAGACACAGGCTAGGCACAGGCTAGCCCAGACACAGGCTAGACACAGGCTAGACACAGGATAGACACTGGCTAGGCACTGGCTAGGCACTGGCTAGTCACAAGATAGGCACTGGATAGGCACAGGTTAGGCACTGGCTAGGCACAGGCTAGACACAGGCTAGGCACAGGCTAGGCACTGGCTAGGCACAGGCTAGGCACTGGCTAGTCACAAGATAGGCACTGGCTAGGCACAGGTTAGGCACTGGCTAGGCACAGGCTAGACACAGGCTAGACACAGGCTAGGCACAGGCTAGACACAGGCTAGACACAGGCTAGACACAGGCTAAACACAGGCTAGACACAGGCTAGACACAGACTAGACACAGGCTAGGCACAGGCTAGACACAGGCTAGACACAGGCTAGACACAGGCTAGACACAGGCTAGACACTGGCTAGGCGAAGGCTAGACACAGGCTAGACACAGGCTAGACACAGGCTAGACACTGGCTAGGCACAGGCTAGACACTGGCTAGGCACAGGCTAGACACTGGCTAGGCACAGGCTAGACACAGGCTAGACACAGGCTAGACACAGGCTAGACACAGGCTAGACACAGGCTAGACACAGGCTAGACACAGGCTAGACACAGGCTAGACACAGGCTAGACACAGGCTAGACACAGGCTATGCACAGGCTAGAGACAGGCTAGACACAGGCTATGCACGTGCTAGCCACATGCAAGGTACAGTCTAGACACTGACTAGGCACAGGCTAGACACAGGCTAGACACAGGCTAGACACAGGCTAGACACAGGCTAGACACAGGCTAGACACAGGCTAGACACAGGCTAGGCGCAGGCTGGACACAGGCTAGACACAGGCTAGACACAGGCTAGACACAGGCTAGACACAGGATAGACACTGGCTAGGCACAGGCAAGACACAGGCTAGACACAGGCCAGAAAAAGGCTAGACACTGGCTAGGCACAGGCTAGACACTGACTAGGCACAGGTTAGGCACTGGCTAGCCACAGGCTAGACACAGGCTAGAAACAGGCTGGACACAGGCTTGACACAGCCTAGACATAGGCTAGACACAGGCTAGACACAGGCTAGGCATAGGCTAGACACAGGCTAGACACAGGCTAGAGACAGGCTAGACACAGGCTAGAGACAGGCTAGACACAGGCTAGACACTGGCTAGGCACAGGCTAGACACAGGCTAGACACAGGCTAGACACAGGCTAGACACAGGGTAGACACTGGCTAGGCAGAGGCTAGACACTGGCTAGGCACAGGCTAGACACTGGCTAGGCACAGGCTAGACACAGGCTAGACACAGGCTAGACACAGGCTAGACACAGGCTAGACACAGGCTAGACACAGGCTAGACACTGGCTAGACACTGGCTAGGCACAGGCTTGACACAGGCTAGACACAGGCTAGACACTGGCTAGACACTGGCTAGCCATAGGCTAGACACTGGCTTGGCACAGACTATACACTGGCTAGGAACAGGCTAGACACTGTCTTGGTACAGGCTAGACACAGGCTAGACACAGGCTAGACACTGGCTAGGCAAAGGCTAGGCACTGGCTAGACACAGGCTAGACACTGGCTAGGCACAGGCTAGACACAGGCTAGACACTGGCTAGGCACAGGCTAGACACTGGCTATGCACAGTCTATACAAAGGCTAGGCACTGGCTAGGCACAGGCAAGGCACATGCTAGGAAATGGCTAGGCACAGGCTCGGCACAGGCTAGGCACAGGCTGAGCACAGGCTAGGCACAGGCTAGGCACAGGCTAGACACTGGCTAGGAACAAGCTAGACACAGGCTAGACACTGGCTAGGCATAGGCAATGCACTGGCTAGACACTGGCTAGGCACAGGCTATGCACATGCCAGTCACAGGCAAGGCACATGCTAGACACTGGCTATGCACAGGCCCGACACTGGCTAGGCACAGTCTAGACACTGGCTTGGCACAGGCTATGCACGTGCTAGCCACATGCAAGGTACACTCTAGACACTGACTAGGCACAGGCTAGACACTGGCTAGGCACAGGCTAGACACAGGCTAGACACAGGCTAGACACAGGCTAGACACAGGCTAGACACAGGCTAGACACAGGCTAGACACAGGCTATGCACAGGCTAGAGACAGGCTAGACACAGGCTATGCACGTGCTAGCCACATGCAAGGTACAGTCTAGACACTGACTAGGCACAGGCTAGACACAGGCTAGACACAGGCTAGACACAGGCTAGACACAGGCTAGACACAGGCTAGACACAGGCTAGACACAGGCTAGACACAGGCTAGACACAGGCTAGGCGCAGGCTGGACACAGGCTAGACACAGGCTAGACACAGGCTAGACACAGGCTAGACACAGGATAGACACTGGCTAGGCACAGGCAAGACACAGGCTAGACACAGGCCAGAAAAAGGCTAGACACTGGCTAGGCACAGGCTAGACACTGACTAGGCACAGGTTAGGCACTGGCTAGCCACAGGCTAGACACAGGCTAGAAACAGGCTAGACACAGGCTTGACACAGGCTAGACACAGGCTAGACACAGGCTAGACACAGGCTAGGCATAGGCTAGACACAGGCTAGACACAGGCTAGAGACAGGCTAGACACAGGCTAGAGACAGGCTAGACACAGGCTAGACACTGGCTAGGCACAGGCTAGACACAGGCTAGACACAGGCTAGACACAGGGTAGACACTGGCTAGGCAGAGGCTAGACACTGGCTAGGCACAGGCTAGACACTGGCTAGGCACAGGCTAGACACAGGCTAGACACAGGCTAGACACAGGCTAGACACTGGCTAGACACTGGCTAGGCACTGGCTAGACACTGGCTAGGCACAGGCTAGACACAGGCTAGACACAGGCTAGACACTGGCTAGACACTGGCTAGCCATAGGCTAGACACTGGCTTGGCACAGACTATACACTGGCTAGGAACAGGCTAGACACTGTCTTGGTACAGGCTAGACACAGGCTAGACACTGGCTAGGCAAAGGCTAGGCACTGGCTAGACACAGGCTAGACACTGGCTAGGCACAGGCTAGACACAGGCTAGACACTGGCTAGGCACAGGCTAGACACTGGCTATGCACAGTCTATAAAAAGGCTAGGCACTGGCTAGGCACAGGCAAGGCACATGCTAGGAAAAGGCTAGGCACAGGCTCGGCACAGGCTAGGCACAGGCTGAGCACAGGCTAGGCACAGGCTAGGCACAGGCTAGACACTGGCTAGGAACAAGCTAGACACAGGCTAGACACTGGATAGGCATAGGCAATGCACTGGCTAGACACTGGCTAGGCACAGGCTATGCACATGCCAGTCACAGGCAAGGCACATGCTAGACACTGGCTATGCACAGGCCCGACACTGGCTAGGCACAGTCTAGACACTGGCTTGGCACAGGCTATGCACGTGCTAGCCACATGCAAGGTACACTCTAGACACTGACTAGGCACAGGCTAGACACTGGCTAGGCACAGGCTAGACACAGGCTAGACTCATGCTAGACACTGGCTAGGCGAAGGCTAGACACAGGCTTGACACAGGCTAGACACAGGCTAGACACAGGCTAGACACAGGCTAGACACAGGCTAGACACAGGCTAGACACAGGCTAGACACAGGCTAGACACAGGCTAAACACTGGCTACGCACAGCCAAGACACAGGCTAGACACAGGCTAGACACAGGCTAGACACAGGCTAGACACTGGCTAGGCACAGGCTAGACACTGGCTAGCCACAGGCCAGACACTGGCTTGGCACAGACTATATACTAGCTAGGAACAGGCTAGACACTGGCTTGGTACAGGCTAGACACAGGCTAGACACTGGCTAGGCAAAGGCTAGGCACTGGCTAGGCACTGGCTAGTCACAAGATAGGCACTGGCTAGGCACAGGTTAGGCACTGGCTAGGCACAGGCTAGACACAGGCTAGACACAGGCTAGGCACAGGCTAGACACAGGCTGGGCACAGGCTAGGCACTGGCTAGGCACAGGCTAGGCACTGGCTAGTCACAAGATAGGCACTGGCTAGTCACAAGATAGGCACTGGCTAGGCACAGGTTAGGCACTGGCTAGGCACAGGCTAGACACAGGCTAGACACAGGCTGGGCACAGGCTAGGCACTGGCTAGGCACAGGCTAGGCACTGGCTAGTCACAAGATAGGCACTGGCTAGTCACAAGATAGGCACTGGCTAGGCACAGGTTAGGCACTGGCTGGGCACAGTCTGGACACAGGCTAGGCACAGGCTAGACATTGGCTAGGCTCAGGCTAGGTACAGGCTAGACACTGGCTAGGCACAGGCTAGCCTCTGGCTAGGCACAGGCTAGGCACAGGCTAGACACTAGCTAGGAACAAGCTAGACACAGGCTAGACACTGGCTAGGCATGGGCGATGCACTGGCTAGACACTGGCTAGGCACTGGCTATGCACATACCAGTCACAGGCAAGGCACATGCTAGACACTGGCTATGCACAAGCTAGACACTGGCTAGGGACAGTCTGGACACTGGCTTGGCACAAGCTATGCACATGCTAGCCACAGGCAAGGTACAGGCTAGATACTGACTAGGCACAGGCTAGACACTGGCTAGGCACAGGCTAGGCACGAAACTAGGCACTGACTAGGCACGAAAATAGACACGGGCTAGGCACAGGCTAAACACTGGCTAGGCACAGGCTATACACTGGCCAGGCACACGCTATACACTGGCTAGGCACCCGCTAGACTCTGGCTAGGCACAGACTAAACACTGGCTAGGCAGAGGCTAGACACGGGCTAGGCACAGGCTAGACACAGGCTAGACACAGGCTAGGCACAGGCAAGGCACAGGCTAGACACTGGCTAGACACTGGCTAGGCACAGGCAAGACTCTGTCTAGGCACAGGCTAGACACAGGCTAGACACTGGCTATGCACAGGCTAGACACTGGCTATGCACAGGCTAGACACTGGCTATGCACAGACTAGATACTGGCTAGGTTCAGGCTAGACACTGGATAGGCACAGGCTAGACACTGGCTAGGCAGAGACTAGACACTGGCTAGGCACGAAAATAGACACGGGCTAGGCACAAGCTAGACACTGGCCAGGCACAGACTATACACTGGCTAGGCACAGACTAAACACTGGCTAGGCAGAGGCTAGACACGGGCTAGACACTGGCTAGGCACAGGGTAGGCACAGGCTAGACACAGGCTAGACACTGGCTAGGCACAGGCTAGGCACGAAACTAGGCACTGGCTAGGCACGAAAATAGACACAGGTTAGACACTGGCTAGGCTCAGACTAGACACTGGCTAGGCACGAAACTAGGCACTGGCTAGGCACGAAAATAGACACTGGCTAGGCACAGGCTAGACACAGGCTAGACACAGGCTAGACACAGGCTAGACACAGGCTAGACACAGGCTAGACACAGCCTAGACACAGGCTAGGCACAGGCTAGACACAGGCTAGACACAGGCTAGAATCTGGCTAGGCACAGGCTAGGCACAGGCTAGACACTGGCTAGATACTGGCTAGGCACAGGCAAGACTCTGGCTAGGCACAGGCTAGACACTGGCTAGGCACAGGCTAGACACAGGCTAGGCACAGACTAGACAATGGCTAGGCACTGGCTTGGCACGAAAATAGACACTGGC